>JASGYR010000217.1:0-128390 GCA_030068185.1 Colletes collaris | reverse complement strand
ACCGACGGATAGGTTAGGCTCTTCTAATATTGCTCAACACAGCATAATTACTACTGATGAGGTACCAATAAATACCAAACAATATAGATTTCCTCCAGTCCATAAAAACGGAATTAAGGAACAGATACATACCTTACTCAAAGACGATATAATTCAGCCTTCTGCATCGCCGTATAATTCTCCTGTGTGGATTGTTCCCAAAAACCCGACCCTTCTGGGAAACTCCGCTGGCGCATGGTTATAGATTATAGGAAATTAAAAGTTAAAAACTGTTGGGGACGCTTATCCCCTTCCTAATATTACGGATATTCTGGACCAATTGGGGGGAGCAAAATACTTTAGTACTTTGGACTTGGCTTCCGGCTTCCATCAAATTTCAATTGACCCTGCTTCTAAACCCAAAACTGCTTTTTCCACTCCCAATGGTCATTATGAATTTAGCAGAATGCCATTTGGCCTTAAGAATGCACCTGCCACCTTCCAAAGAGTTATGGATTTGGTATTATCCGGTTTGCAAGGAAGCGACCTTTTCGTGTATATGGACGACATAGTTATCTATGCTAATTCTCTCGAGGAACACGCGCGAAAATTAAAAACCCTTTTGGCGCGTTTACAAAACTCCGGATTGACCCTCCAGCCGGGCAAATGCCGTTTTCTTCAGCGGGAGATAATATATTTGGGACATATACTAACGAGGGAGGGAGTAAAGCCTGATCCCGGAAAGATCAAAGCGGTCAAACAGTTCCCTGTGCCGAAAACGAAGAAGAATATCAAACAGTTTCTAGGTCTCGTAGGATATTATAGGAGATTTATCCAGGGTATGGCTAGGATTGCTAAACCGTTAACGAAACTCCTGAAAAGGAATAGTCCCTTTTGCTGGAGTGACGGGGCTCAGGCTGCCTTTGAAAAGCTGAGGGACATCATTTGTTCGGAGCCATTATTGCAGTTCCCAAATTTTTCGCAACCGTTTCTGGTTACCACCGATGCCTCCGACTATGCTGTAGGAGCTGTTTTGAGTCAGGGGCCTATTGGAAAAGATCTCCCAGTAGCGTACGCTTCCCGGACTTTGAATAGTGCCGAGACTAGATATTCCACTATAGAAAAGGAACTATTAGCTGTTTTGTTTGCTGTACAGCACTTTCGGCCTTACTTGTACGGACAGCAGTTCACGTTAGTTACCGACCATCGTCCATTAGTTTGGCTAAATAATGTAAAGGATCCCACTTCCAAAATTATGAGATGGAGAATCAAATTAAACGAGTACGACTACAACATCGTGTATAAGCCTGGTAGAGTAAATTCCAACGCAGATGCACTGTCGCGCAATCCAACGGTATCCAGTCATGCTTCCAATTCCCAATTGAATTCCTCTGAGACAGACGAAACTCCTAATTCTTGTTCGAGGCGTTTGGAAGAGATACTCGTCTGCGCAGACGAGCCATCGATTGCAGATTCCGACGTGAACGAGAAGAACGACAGATTTCGCGAGTATAATAATGAAGTAATGGTGGCTTCTGTTTTCCTGGCGCGCGGGAAGGCAGAGGTTGGACGGAATGGGTCAAGGGCGAAATTTTGAGAAATTTTAATGTCAACAAAGATAATACGGATTTTGAGGGATCACTCCAGCTGGACATTGTGGACCAGCTTCCATTCGGACATGGGTTGGACGGCGAGACCGAACCCCCGGCAGCCGCTTCACATTCCGTTGGAAGTGGTCTACGTTCAGTAAAGGTGCCTGCGCTCTGTCCGGCCCTTGAGGAGACATCGCAGGGCCTGCGGTATCTTGAATCGTGGCAGAGACGTGGGGAGTCTGTTAGTTTCCCAGCTTATGCTGTGGGAGAGGCTGACGAGCCGGATAATTTCTCGACTAATGTCGTGGCAGAGGCTGACGAGCCTGATAATTTCTCGACTTATGTCGTGGCAGAGGCTGTTGAGCCTGGTAAAATTGCGACCAAGACCGCACGGAGGACCCTCGGTAGAATGACCTCAATAAAATCTAAGGGAAATGAATCAGAGCTTGACGACGATTGCGATAATATGCAGAAAGAAGATAGAATATTAATTACTGATATTTTACATGGACAGACGACACACCTCTCTCTATTTCCCACTATCCTTACCACCAAAGATTATCTGTTCATGCGCAGAGACAATATCATTCACTTCCTACCTCTTGATTGTAGTATAGATTCACAAGTTAGCAAGGATTTGCTATTAAGAAATAGGTTTTCCATCGATACCTTTTAACCCTCCAGGATAATCTGACCAAGTATTCGGATGCCATTCCTTTATCTAATATTGATTCTGTATCTGTAGCAGTCGCTCTCGCCGAACAGTTTATTAGCAGGTTTGGTTGTTCTAGAGCCATTCATACGGATCAGGGTAGTAATTTCATTAGTAAAGTAATGAAAAGTTTTTGCAGGATTTTTAAAATTCGTAGGATTACCTCCACCGCTTTTCATCCTCAATCATTGGGGTCTTTAGAGCGCGCCCACCGTGTTTTCATTGATTATCTAAAACATTATTGCACAAAATCAGATTGGGATGATTGGATCAGATTCGGGATATTTTCCTATAACACCTCTGTGCATGAAGCCACCGGTTTCACTCCCCATGAGCTTGTTTTCGGCGTAAAGGCCATTATTCCCACTGAATTTGCCAAACGGGAAGTTCCACGAACTTTCATTGAATATTTAGATCAGCTTTTCATGAAACTCACTACCACTCAAGCCACAGCGGCAAATAACCTTGAAAAAGCAAAAGAAAGGAGTAAGCAGTATTATGATAAGAATGTTAATCCTCGCCAATTCTGTGTAAACGATGATGTATATTTACTTAAGGAACCCAAAACCTCCAAATTCGACTCGAGCTGGACGGGTCCTTATAAGATTATTCAAATGTACGATGATTTAACGATAGAAATAGCAATATCAGCGAATAAATCTAAGATAGTTCATGCGAACAAGCTTAAACTAGCATGTACAAGACTAGATATTACTGATTCTGGAGATTAATGTTAATATTATGTATGCGTAATCTAAGTTTCATTTTATAAGTGTGGTTATTATGTTATGGGTTATGTTTATTTTAGATCGGATAAGAATTATAACGTTTTTGGATAAATATTTAGTCAAGTTTAGTTAGGGAGCTCTATTAATACTGGACACTAGCTATGCGTTACATTATAATCGATTTAATATTACCTAGTAATAGAATATATCTTGCTACTGTAATGCTGTGGTATAACTATCATTCTTCGACTCGTGCTTCCTGCGGGACAATGGGTGGACCGAGTAGCTCGTTTACCGCGGGGCTGGTGCGGGAAGAGGAGGCGTAGTTATAATCACATAAGTGAAATATGTATTCATTCCATTTTCATATACTTAAGTATTATTATATATTGTTTTCCTTTTAAAAGATGTTTCCATTGGAAACACCTTTTCTATATGGAGGGAGGTGTTGCGTGACCACGCGAACGTAGCCCCAGAAATATAATAATCGATAGGTAAATTAGGAGCGAAATTCAAAAGCGGATGGTTATGCGTGATTGAGAGAATATTGTTAAGGATGCGCGATGCTGGTGGCACGCGTGGGAAAGATCTTGGGTAGAGCTCGAAAACAGGAAGAGGACACCAATTAGCAGACCCCGAAACGAATCGCGAGTTTCTTGTAAGTCACGTAACCTCTTGAAAAGGCCTTGTCCTTTTGTTAGTCTTAGGAGCGTCGATCGACTCCAGAAATGTTGGCGACGCTAAGGAAGTCATAAATTTCCTTCAAGGGTTGTTCTCTCGATCCTCGGAGCAGAGCCTATTTTCTTCCCACGTAGGCACCACGCTGTGTAACGGAAAAGCGCGACTCCACCGAGTTCCCACCACCACCCGAAGACGGAGGGAAAGTTAGACGCCGATTCGCGGGGCGTGTGTGCATCGGAAGGACGGCCTACCGCTTGGATCTGATGCGTCCTTCACCCTGATTGGACTACGAGGATCTATGGGAGGACTAGGAGGATTTGGCCAACGACTTCGGCGAGGACCTCGGAGGAGACTTCGAAACGCTACGATTTTTCTTATGTCATTGTGTCTCTAACCGGCCTTCGGACCAGTAAAATAAACTACGAAGTTTACCTAACAAAAGAGTTCTCTTGTCTAGTTTTATTAAAATTCCCACACTCCGACAAGCAGAGCGGTTCTGCGCTCCACGGGCACCAACCCGCGTTCTTATCTTAAATTCCCCGCTAAAATACGCGACAAGAGACAAGAAAGAATCGGGAGTTCTTCCCCGAGCAAGCTAAGGGACAGTCCAATAAAGCACTCGTCCGCAAAACCACGTGTAATCATTCTGAGCAACCCTGTGTCCATATATGTAGGCCAGCGCCTACAAGATATTTAAGAATATGAAGAAACTTGTAGCGGTGTGAATGGGTTGTAAATAGTGAGTGGTACGACTGATGAGAATGCATGATCGATGACTGAACGGTTGGTGTTGTTGCGGTCGCCGTCTGGCGCCGTGTAGCAGAAGCTCTAGGGGGGGGGGGGGTAAATCAGATTACACGAATGTAATAGGAAAGGGAGACAAAGTGGAGTCCGCGCCAATTCTACGGTTTAAAAGTAGTTAGAGATTCTTTTAATGACTTCACTTCGGGTCATAGATTAGCCAATAATTTATTGGAGACGGATGTTTGGATAGTCGTGAACTCCCCTTTGATCCTTTCTCCTAGGGGTGTAATTCCAGGACTTGGGCCGTGCGCTATCGATTGCCGGAAACGGGCTGCGTGTAAAAGCCGATAACGGCCACGTGCCGCAGAGGACCGTTCTCGAGGGATCGGGGGTGTGCCGAGGAACGCGCGTGCGAGAGTTTTGCGCCCGGCCCGAATAAAAGAAAAGACGATCGGAAGGGGCCTACGTGTGGGCTGGGCCTCGACCGGCCGGCAGAGCGACACTTGAATCCGGAGATCGAAAGTGAACGGACGGGTTATAATAATTCCTGCGAAATCTTGGTTGTTTTGTTTTATATTCCTTTATTGAGTTAATTAAAGTTCTATTTACGTGTGTTCAAATCGTTGTATCCATTTATTATTTTCCTTATCTAGCGATCTCCGTTCGAAACTCCCGCGTCCAAGGAGTAGAGTGCCTTAGCACTCCACGGGCAGCGTTCCCCACCGAATTCCCTACGAAGTTTCGGAAATACGCCGCCGGACGCGCAACAAAATTGGTGACAGCGGTGGGATTGTTCAAATTCGCCGGCTCGTGGACGCAGGATTCGACGACGAACACCGGCCAATTCGTGCAGTCCCTCTTTCCGGGGTTTTGGGACGGTTTCCCCCGGAACACGGGTGAATGCCAGAGGGAAGTGACTTCGGACGACCGTACCAGTTTTCCCTGAAGCCACACGCACAAGGCCGAGGACCTTCTTCGCTGAGACCAACCAGGACAACGGGGCGACATCAATCTGCAGTTGCGTGAGAGACCGAAGTTAAGTTATAATATCCGATTTATAGTTAAGTGTTATATCCGGGTGTTATACCTACCGTCGCGTTGCGTTGATTGCTAATTGATAAGGCCAAGCTCCTGCTTTGCACTGCTAAAATGCCGCGTAGAAGTAGAGAACTACCAAACCGTAAGGGCCGCCAATTACGGTCGAATGTTTTACCGACGCAAACCGAGGATTCTATCGGTGATTCGCCGGGGTCTGAGGGTTCTTTGCCTTGCTCAGTCGGGGTTGTTGTTGCCAATCCGGGGGGTTCTGGGAGTGAATCGCTATCGCGGGAAAGGAATGTTGTGCCGACGCGATTGGACCCATCTGTCATTAACCTGTCGGATTTAAGTGGCCAGTCGCCTTATCCTAACGTAGTCCCTCAACCGGATCCGCTAACGCCTACAAACCCACCCAAGTCCTATCTCTCGCTGAAGTTAGTGAAGGACTCGATTCCGCGATTCGACGGGAAATCTGACTCGCTGATCAAATTTATAAAGCGGTGTAACTTGATTAACGCGAAGGTGAAGCCCGCGGATCGGGAGAACCTCCTTTTTCTCATTCGGGGCAGGATCGAGGGACACGCCAATCTTGTCTTGTCTAACCGGCGCGAACCGGAAACTTTGGAGGAACTGATAGATATATTGAAAAAAGCTTCGCGCGAACCTTCAACGTCCCTAGCTTGACCGCGGAGCTGATGAATTTGCATCAGGACCGGAGCGAGTCGATTGAAGTTTTCGGGGCACGTGTAAAAGAAAAAATTGATAGCGGATTGGAAACTGCCCGGGACGCGTACAATCCGGAACAGCTAGTCGGGGTTCAGGACCTGTTGAAAACCACAGCCATCCTTAGTTTTGTCAAAGGGCTCTGGAACGGGACCGCGCGATTTTATTTGAATCGGCAGAGAGAGAGCGATCCCTTACTTAATCTCGAAGCCGCTATTAACCTCGCGAGCAAAATAGAGTCGGAAATGACTGATCATTCAAACCCCCCTCGTCCTCGAAACCTTTTGTCACCGACGTAAGAATATTTAAAGCAGACGCGAAGGATTATCAATGCCACCAGTGCAACCGAACGGGACACTTGCGCCGTGACTGTCCTCAGGACACTAGGGCGCCTTTTCCCAACCGCGAGAACATTAGATGCTGGAACTGCAGGAAGACTGGTCACGTCGCGGCACGTTGTTTCCGGAGACAAAACCAGGGTGGGGTCCGATCACGCGATGAAGATTCCGGTCAGAGCAATTTAAACTCAAAAGGGACTCCGCGACAGGGCGCGACTGGGGTCCAACCTTTAATAGCCAGCGCCACCAACGGGGTTGTTTCCAAGTCAAAGTAGAGCGATCCGGTTCCTTGCCTCTGGTTAACCTAACCCACCGTTGCTTTCAAGAAGGGTCCGCCAGTTTCCTTATAGATACGGGTTCCCAACTAAATCTAATAAAACGAGAGGGAATAATCTCTGATATGGAAGTGGACTGCGATATCGTCTACCAAATTAATGGGTTTGGTTCAGGGGGTATAATCACTCGCGGCGAAGTTACTATTAAAGTTCATCACGTCAACGTGAAATTCCAAATCGTTGATGATAACCTTCCACATTCCCGGGACGGGGATTTTGGGGATGCCGTTTTTGGAAAATCAGACCGCTATAATGAAATTCGGGAACGACGGGCCTAATAGCCTTAGGCTCGGTGATGGGGAATTTTTCCTTCTTTCATCCTCCTCCTTTACGTTACCCCCTCGTACTAGAACCCTCGTAGCTTTGCCTGTCAGAGAATCTGAAATTAAGGAAGGTTACGTTAAGAAATTGAGTACGGATCCGGGTGTTTATATAGGAGAAGCTTTAGTTACGCGACAGAACGGGTCTGCTCGGTTATATGCCATCAATACCACTCCTAATCAGGTCACTGTGAATATACCACCCATTGAATTGGAAACGTTTACTGAATGCCCACCGTCACCACGTTCGGCCCGTACAGGAAATCCTAACGTGGATCAGTCGAAAGCCAACGCGAGTAGATTAGCCCAGATAGCTCGGGTATTAGAATTAACTGGGTTGAATGAGGAGGAGCAGAGTAGCATTTTGGAAATTATTAGGGAATTCCCTTACCAGTTTTACCTTCCTTCCGATAAGTTGACCTTCACCAATGCCATCCAGCATTCGATCGAAACCGTAAATGAGATTCCCATTAACACCAAACAGTATAGGTTTCCTCCTATTCACAAGGAGGAAATAAAGAAACAGGTCTGTTTAAATATCGCGTTAATTCGATGCGAATAAGAATAGTAGAATATTATTCGTCACCCGGTATTGTTTTTCTGCGTATGTAACCGACTCGAGACTGTTCGACTCTCGTGTCCGCTACGCGAAAACAAGACAGGTTATAAAAACTGTCACATACGGACTTCTTCGAAACATCACGCGATCGACGAAATTACGCGTGATTTCGAGCTAACGTTTCGGCGCGTGTATAAAGAGAAGGTACGACAATAATAAGTTGGACAAAGATGAATTCAAATTCGTCTACAGCGCCGCTAGTCGGAGATTCGCCCCTCCGAATTCGACTAACCGTGCTGGATCGTCACTCTGAATTTGGAATCGGTAGCGAGCACATGGGCATACGAACCCGCTCCCCCTTAAATTCCAAAACGGCCGACTAGTTCTGAGCTCCTCGAACTATCGGAGAAATTACCAACGTGGTACGGAAGTTAACACGAAAAACGGATAGGCAATCCATCCGGTAACGTCTTAACTTCCACACGTTATTTAATTTCAATTAAAATTAGAGTCGGAAGCGCGAGGAAGGTCTCGACGAAAACGGATAGGAACCATCCGGTACCGTCAATACTTCCATAATCGCTTACCTATTAAAAAGATCAGATCGGAACAAGACCTGATTAATTAATTAATTGACTGTAAAATCTCGCAGGTTATAATCCGAGATTTCGATTTCAGCAGTGGGTACGATCCACCTCAGCCTGAATACAGACTCGTATCCCTGTAATCAGAGATCGTGTCCGAGGTATTCAGCAGTGGCTACGACCCACCTTGGTCGGAAAAAATCAAAAAGTAAAAGAGAACACGTATCGCTGCAATCAGAGGTCGTGTTTAAGGTATCGAGGTTGACTCTCGTACCTCTCTTGTATATCAAACGGTTCGGAACCCACAATCCAGGGGTGTATAAAATACCCTGGGTGGATTTACCACCTTCTAGTCGAAGTGTGGGACAACTTTCACTCCCAGCTTACGACGAATCGCAGAATACCTCCAAAGATCGCCAGTCTAGTACGGTCACTGTGCGTAGGACGTTAATTCATTAAGCTACGTGGTGTCAGGCCCAATCGTAAGTCGACCCAAGGGCGCCGTTGGCACACCTGCATCACACCGTGCCCGTACGCACGCAATAAGGTGGTAAAAAAAGGGCCGAGGAGCGGGTACGGTTGCAGCCTTACAACCTCCACCCGTTACCCTCTCCTACGACAGTCAAAAACTGCAGTCGAGGAAGAAAAGAGGTTGTATCTCGTCTTCCCAAAACTGAATTAAGAAGTTTCCCGGTTTAAAGGGAACGCACAACATATACAGTCCACTAGCTTAGCCGCGTAACGCGGCGGCTGAGTTTCCCGCTCCTGAGCGCGACGAGCATAATCAGGAGCGCGTGTACATTAAAACGAGACGGAAAGCGTGACTCACGTTGCCGAATATTTACACATAGTTCCGTCTCTTTTGGTTTCAGAACAGCGTGACACGAGCAGCCGCCAGACGACGGCCAGACGGATCACGCGTCGCTAAACACAAAGGCTGTATTAATTAAGGGCCAAAAAATAAACGGCGTCGTCGAACTTTTGACGACGTGAAAATAAATATAACGTGTGAGAATTACTTTTCCATCCTCCTATTCCCTCGTGATCCGGACCCCCGTTAGACGAGGCTCTCAAATCAGTGTTTGGGCCCTCCACATTCTAACATAAGGTCCTTCGAGCCGGATACAAACGAGGTTGTAAAGGCATAAAGAAAAGTACATTTTCTCACACGTGTGGGACCACCCTAGTAAGAGGTTTCTTTCGAGCGGTTTAATCCTCGAAAAACATTCACTATGGCCGTGCAACAGCTATCCATAGAAATAGATCTCGATGACGAGATCGAAGACTTGGTCGATCTATGTGGTCAGCTCAAACGGTTGGGTGTAAACCTAAAAAGTTGGGACGAGCGAAGTACTCAGAGCGTTTGCTTGAGGAAAAACTCGAGCACGCTAAAGAAACTTGGCGTGAGATACGCACTAAGTACGCTAGCGTGCGTAAACAAATACCTGCAGCGGAAAGATCGTCTCACGATCTTTTCAAGCTGAATTATATGAGACATGCCGAGGACGATTTCCAAGATTTCCAGGATCTCGTCCTTACTGAACTAGGCCGACTGAGTGCTGAGTCGAAACCAGCAACGTCGGAAGTTCAGTGTAGTATACCGATCGAGCTCCCGAAGCAACGATTACCCAAATTCGGAGGGGATCCTCAAGAATGGGAACATTTCGAGGATCTGTTCACCTCCGGGGTCGTACGAAATGCAGGACTGTCGGATGTGCAAAGATTGCATTATCTGAACGCCTGCCTAGAGGAACCCGCTCTAGCGTCCATTGCTTCAATCGAGATCGTCGGTCGTAATTTCTCAGTGGCGTGGACAAGGTTGAAGAACACCTTCGGCCTCCCACGCATAGTCACGGAAAACTGCTGGATAAGCTCCTGTTCCTAAAACCCATTGACACCGGTGATCTGGCCAGCATGCAGCAGATCACCGTGGGTTGCACGCAGGCACTCGCAAAAATGATCAAATATAGTGTCGGGATGTGCCTCAGCGCGAAAGAAGGTAGGACACCGACCTGTACGGTCGACGCGTACGTCGTGCCCAGAATCACGACCTACGCAACCACGTCCTTGAAACCGCTCGGCTACGAAGCGTTCCGGGACCTACCTCTCGCCGACCCCGACCACAACGCTGATCAAACTATCGAAATTTTGATCGGCGCGGACTTATACGCACAGATTATGCGACCGGGATTCCGTCGCATAACAGCGGAAGGTCCGATAGCCCAAGAAACTGCATTCGGCTGGGTCATTTCCGGACCGATACCTGCAGTGGGCAAAACCCAGAATCCAGTACGGGCGCTGCACTGCACCGTACTCGAATCGCTGGATCAAGCGATTCGGAAATTCTGGGAAACGGAAAAAATCCCCGCAACCTCGGTGCGTACAAAGTCCGAGGAAGAGTGCGAGGCATTTTTCAAAAAAACCGTCGTCCGTGAAATTCATTCCATATCGCGCTCTCGGCACTCACAAGGCTACGAAGGAAATTAGACACGAACCCGGTTCTCGGTAAAGAATACTCGGAGTTTCTAACCAAGTATGAGTGGCAAGGTCATATGACTCGTATCGAGCCTATTGACCGATCCAGACTCTATATACCACACCGAGCGGTCATCCGTACGGACAGTACGACCACCAAACTACGGGTCGTATTTAATGCAACCAGTAGGACGACGGGAGGTCGCTCCCTAAACGACATCCTACACGTAGGTCCGAAATTACAAAACGACATCACCTCGGTATTGACAAGGTGGCGTTTGTATGAATACGTGTTGGTGGCCGACATCGAGAAAATGTTTAGACAAATTCTCGTCGCCCCACAGGATCGTCGATTCCAATGCATCGTATGGTGTGCTCCAGAAACCGAACAGCTGAAAGCGTTCTCACCTTGTTCGAGGATTCCGAACTAAAAGTGCTCGGTCTACGATGGATACCGTCTGGAGATTATTTCTATTTCAATCTCCAACGGTTTCAACCATCGGCATCGCCGATGACAAAGAGGAATTTGTTCTCGGAAATTGCCAAGCTGTTCGATCCGCTCGGCTGGTTATCACCAGTCGTAATTCGCGCGAAGGTTTTGATGCAGTCCCAGTGGCTGGAGAAAATCCAGTGGGACGACCAAATCTCAGCGAATACGCAACGAACGTGGAATGCGTTCTGCGCGGATTGGAGCAGCTTAAAGGAATTAAAAATTCCCCGATGGATACGTTACGGAGCAGATACTGTGTCCGTGGAGTTGCACGGATTCTGCGACGCTTCACTCGCGGCCTATTCCGCCGTCACGTACTTGCGCGTGACGACGACAAACTATGACGTTTTTACGACATTGATGATGGCAAAAACGCGGGTGGCTCCGATCAAAACGCAGTCCATCCCCGTTCTGGAATTGAACGGGGCTGTGCTCCTCTCCGAGCTCGTCGTGCACGTAAAACGGTCACTGTCCTTGAAGGTAGACCGTATTATCTGTTGGACAGATTCTACGATTGCACTCGCTTGGTTGAGAAAGCATGCGTCTACATGGAAGGTTGTGGTTGCCAACCGGGTGTCAAAAATCCAGACTATGCTTCCGAACGCTGAATGGTATCATGTTCCCACCCGCTCAAATCCCGCAGATTTAAATTCGCGTGGAGTAGAAGCGGCGGAACTTCTTCAGTCGGAACTTTGGATTGCCGGGCCGACGTGGCTTCGACAGGCGGAGGAAAGTTGGCCAAAAATGCCAGCTTCACTCGAGACCGAGGAGGGTAAACGCGTTTCGCATACCCTTGTAGCAACTCCGGAGAAGGAATGGGAGTTTGTCTTCCGATTCTCCAAATGGAATAAGCTACTACGCGTCACCGCCTACTGCCTTCGGTTACGAAGGGAACGGGACGGAAAGCGTCGGTCATACGACGCCAAGGTTGTCGAAGCATCGGAAATGCGGCGTGCAACGGAAAGAATTGCACGCTACTTACAACGCACGCACTTTGCAGACGAATACCAATGCTTGAAAAAGCACCGTATTATCCCTGCAAAGTCTCCATTAAAAAGCCTAAATCCCTTTCTCGACGACAGAGATGTCTTAAGGGTGGGTGGAAGGTTGGAGAATGCTGCACTAACATGGGAAACCAAACACCCGATAATTCTGCCAAAGCACCATGTTTCGAACATGATAATAAGGCAATGCCACGTGGACACGTTGCACGGGGGTTTGCAACTGACCATGTGCACGGTGAGACAGAAATTCTGGATCATCGGCGGTCGTAACGCAGCGC
Source organism: Colletes collaris (assembly GCA_030068185.1). Taxonomy (NCBI): domain Eukaryota; kingdom Metazoa; phylum Arthropoda; class Insecta; order Hymenoptera; family Colletidae; genus Colletes; species Colletes collaris. The sequence continues at coordinate 115,810 of JASGYR010000217.1, read as the reverse complement.
GTACGGTTATCCAAAGATGCATGCGATGCGTGAGATGGAATGCAACCACCTCCACGCAGTTAATGCAGGATTTAATACCGGAACTATGCTGGACCATATCGAGTCCGAGACTCCGCAGGTCGTGGGAAAACGGCTCATAAAGCTTACATAGCAGTGTTTATCTGTTTCGCTACAAAGCCGTCCACGTCGAACTCGTTCACGATTATACCACGAGTGCATTCCTGGCCGCCCTTGACCGATTCATCGCCCGTCGAGGAGTTCCGTCCTGCATGTTCAGTGACAACGGAACAAACTTCGTCGGAGCGGATAGAGAATTGAGAGAGCATTTTAATATCGTGTATAATACACACGAAATGCGTAGTACGTGCGGCCAGAAGGGTATTAAGTGGAAATTCAATCCACCCAGTGCACCACATTTTAGCGGTATGCAAGAAGCCGGCGTGAAATCGGTGAAACATCACCTAAAACGCATAATCGGCGATTTCACTCCCACGAGCGAGGAAATGCAGACCTTGCTCTGCAAAATCGAAGCAAGTTTAAACTCACGACCGATCGCCGCGTTGAGTGATTGTTCCGAGGACTATGCACCTCTCACGCCGGGCCATTTTTTAATCGGATGTCCGATAAATGCACTTCCGGTTGAGTCAGTGGACAATGAAAATCTCTCGCGGCTCACGCGATGGAGAGCAATTCAGAAATTCCACGAGCAACTCTGGAGACATTGGACGCATGATTATCTCACGCACCTCCAAAACCGCTATAAGTGGCGTAACGTCCAATTGCAGTTAAAACCGAACGATTTGGTTTTAGTGCAGAACCCTCTTCTACCCCCCAATCAATGGGAAATCGGGAGAATAGAGGAAATATTCCCGGGTAAGGACAGGCTCGTGCGGGTTGTAAAAGTACGCACAGCCACTTCCACCTACACACGACCGATCACACGTCTGTGTAAATTGCCCGTGGAGGAGTCGACAACGACAACAGACAAAGACGACGCTATCGGGACAGAAGAAATCCCAAATTCCAGGTTAGAACGAGACAGGAAGTGAGAACCGCCGTTGGTAATAGCAACGGTGTTGATTACCACATACCCCGCGTCTTGGTGACAATCGGCGAGAGGGGAACCTATTCCCTACCATCCCGATAACAATTAAGGAAGGGAGAGTTTCGCGCGCGTCCTAGGTTTTAAAAGCAGAACCCGTAGGCCGAATTCGCTTAGTTCCAAGTTACACGCGGAAACATTAAAACAAAAAAAAAAAACAAAAAAGTCGCAACATGTCGTCGAGTGACGAAAGTGTCGAAACGGTGGTGGAGTCGACCAGGGACTCGCAAATAGACGAGCAGTTCGACCAACTGCTCAATTTGGTCGACACCAACCGCCCACTACCGGCCCCCCCGGTGACGGAGGGACCACAGGCCGGAACGTCGGCCACCGTGGAGACGCCAGCACCGGCCCAGGAATTCATCCTGAACCTGGGTCAGGATGTACTAAGGATCCCCGCCCACGTGCCGTGGACCACCCGGAGGATGAAGGCCAAGGTGCCCGGAGGCTTCTTCCGGTTGAAGTGGGCGAGGGGAGGGCGACTGATCGCCTGTAACTACCGGGCCAACGACGGCCCGCCACCCCCGAGGAGTACTGCAGGCCAGGCGTCAGGAGCGGGAAGCCGCCCGACGAAGCCCGCACCACCCACAAGGAGGGAGAGCAGGCCGAACCGGGCTCGGGGCAGACAGAGGCGCCAAGGGCCCTCCGCCAGGGCCGAAATAGACCAGGCCGCGCTGCAGGAGGCGGTCCTAACAACCCTCCACATATTGGAGGCAAGACGAGCCATCTCTCGCCGATAAGTAAGTACCTTAATTTTTCAATAAATTAAGTGTATGTCGACCTTCTCGGAAGCGGATCAAACGTGACCGCGAATTACCGCTCCTCTGGATTATTGCACGGACCGTGCAAGGGTTAATTCGATGCGTATAAGAATAGTAAAATATTATTCGTCACCCGGTATTGTTTTTCTGCGTATGTAACCGACTCGAGACTGTTCGACTCTCGTGTCCGCTACGCGAAAACAAGACAGGTTATAAAAACTGTCACATACGGATTTCTTCGAAACATCACGCGATCCACGAAATTACGCGTGATTTCGAGCTAACGATTCGGCGCGTGTATAAAGAGAAGGTACGACAATAATAAGTTGGACAAAGATGAATTCAAATTCGTCTACAGCGCCGCTAGTCGGAGATTCGCCCCTCCGAATTCGATTAACCGTGCTGGATCGTCACTCTGAATTTGGAATCGGTAGCGAGCACATGGGCATACGAACCCGCTCCCCCTTAAATTCCAAAACGGCCGACTAGTTCTGAGCTCCTCGAACTATCGGAGAAATTACCAACGTGGTACGGAAGTTAACACGAAAAAACGGATAGGCAATCCATCCGGTAACGTCTTAACTTCCACACACGTTATTTAATTTCAATTAAAATTAGAGTCGGAAGCGCGAGGAAGGTCTCGACGAAAACGGATAGGAACCCATCCGGTACCGTCAATACTTCCATACTCGCTTACCTAAAAAGATCAGATCGGAACACGACCTGATTAATTAATTAATTGACTGTAAAATCTCGCAGGTTAAAATCCGAGATTTTGATTTCAGCGGTGGGTACGATCCACCTCAGCCTGAATACAGACTCGTATCCCTGTAATCAGAGATCGTGTCCGAGGTATTCAGCAGTGGCTACGACCCACCTTGGTCTGAAAAATCAAAAAAGTAAAAGAGAACACGGATCGCTGCAATCAGAGGTCGTGTTTAAGGTATCGAGGTTGACTCTCGTACCTCTCTTGTATATCAAACGGTTCGGAACCCACAATCCAGGGGTGTATAAAATATCCTGGGTGGATTTACCACCTTCTAGTCGAAGTGTGGGACAACTTTCACTCCCAGCTTACGACGAATCGCAGAATACCTCCAAAGATCGCCAGTCTAGTACGGTCACTGTGCGTAGGACGTTAATACATTAAGCTACGTGGTGTCAGGCCCAATCGTAAGTCGACCCAAGGGCGCCGTTGGCACACCTGCATCACACCGCGCCCGTACGCACGCAATAAGGTGGTAAAAAAAGGGCCGAGGAGCGGGTACGGTTGCAGCCTTACAACCTCCACCCGTTACCCTCTCCTACGACAGTCAAAAACTGCAGTCGAGGAAGAAAAGAGGTTGAATCTCGTCTTCCCAAAACTGCAATAAGAAGTTTCCCGGTTTAAAGGGAACGCACAACATATACAGTCCACTAGCTTAGCCGCGTAACGCGGCAGCTGAGTTTCCCGCTCCTGAGCGCGACGAGCATAATCAGGAGCGCGTGTACATTAAAACGAGACGGAAAGCGTGACTCATGTTGCCGAATATTTACACATAGTTCCGTCTCTTTTGGTTTCAGAACAGCGTGACACGAGCAGCCGCCAGACGACGGCCAGGCAGATCACGCGTCGCCTAAATACCAACAAAAGGCTGTACAAATTTAAAAGGGCCAAAAAATAAACGGCGTCGTCGAACATTCGACGACGTGAAAATAAATATAACGGGTGAGAATTACTTTTCCATCCTCCTATTCCCTCGTGATCCGGACCCCCGTTAGACGAGGTTCTCAAATCAGTGTTTGAGCCCTCCACATTCTAACAATTAATAAACGATAATATTAATAATATTGTGACACTCTTACTTGATTATAATATCAATACGAGATACTTTGATTATTAATTTATTAAGACATAAAGTTAATAAAATCCCAGTAGATCATAAACATTTTAAAGAGCATACAACTTCATAAAATATTGTTGCGAGCACCCTATGGAGAGATCCATGGCTCACTGGTAGCCGCGGACTCTCGGGGTGGGGAGAATGTGCCTGTTGTAAATAGGGTTGTGAATGGGGTTGTAAATAGTGTTTTCCCGGCGTGTGACCCCGCACCCGTTAGTGCGGTCGCCGCTGCCCCTGTTCCGGAATCGCGCGTCTTCAGTCTGGGATACGTTGTGAAGCCGCCGACGTTTGACGGGAAAAATTCGTGGTAGGAGTACAAGGTGCAATTTGAGACGATCGCGCGCGCGAACGGTTGGAACGATAAAAAAAAAGGGACGGCTTTGGTCGCTGCCCTCGAAGGGTCGGCGAGGAGCGTCCTCACAACGCTCTCCGCTGCCCAATGTGGGAATTTCGCGGAATTGGTTTCGGCGCTCGAATTCCGCTACGGGGCGAAAAATTTGTCCAACTTGAATTACGTACTCTTCCAGGGCCGTAGGCAGCGAGGAGATGAAAGTATCTCCTCGTTAGCCACCGAGATTGAGCGATTGGCACAGTCTGCTTTCGCTGACTGTCCGGCGGAGACTCGCGATAAGCTCGCTGCGTCTCAATTCGTGACGGCATTGTCGAGCCCAGTCATGCAACGGGAACTGCGACTCGGCGGTTTCACGTCTCTTAGGGCCGCCGTGACCAGAGCTCTTGAGATCGAGGCTGTTGAGACAATGTCGCGCGGTTCCGCGGCAGAGTTGCGGGAGCGTTACTCGGAAAACGGTATGCTATACCTTTCAACGCTTTTGAAGGGTTTCCGGCGAAGCAGCGGAGGCTCGAGGAATCCGGGGATCGATTGGACGACACGCTGAGGGCCCTGAAGTGCTGGCTCTGCGGCAAGACGGGTCACCTTCGCAGGGGACTGCTCCAAAGCCAGGAGCGGCCAAGCAGAACCAGCTCCTGCCAGAAGCCCTTCGGGGAAAGGGGGAAGAGCGGCGTAAGGGGGAGACGCCGGTCTGTAAGGAGCAGTTCCCCGGTCGTCAAGAGCGTGGCGATGCAGGAGGCGGCTGGCCGTCAATGGAGCCCAGCCAACGAGATTTCCGTGTGTGGAAAAGTCGGTGGGAAACCTTGTAAGATAATCCTAGATACAGGTTCTCCCATCAACCTTTTGGATCAAGGGCTGTGTGCGTCGACGCATATCGCCCGAGCAAAGCTCGACATTCGCTCTACCACCGGAAAGAAAATGAGGGTGTTTGGTAAGAAGAGCCTAGGGGTTAGCGTGGGAGGACTCTCGAGCGTGGAAGACTTCTACGTTATCGACATGGTGGAAAAGTGCATCCTGGGAGCAGCGTTCCTGAGAAAGCATCGTTGCAGCATTGACTTGTCCCGAAATGTGCTGAGCCTTCCCGGCATGCCGGAGCCTGCTGCCCAGGAGAGGGCGGTGGACGTGAGGGAAACGCTCGTAATGGAAGCGGTCGTACCTCAGCATCTGGAGGAGTTGTATACACGCTGTTCGTTGGGCTTGACGGAAAGACAGAAAAAACTATTCACTGGTTTACTCCGTGAGTTCCGGGACGTTTTTGCCACGGATTCGACTCGGATCGGGAACTGCGACTGGGTGAAGCACACTGTCGACACTGGGGATTACCGCCCCATCAAACAGGCGAATTGTTAATAACTTTTTAACGAAGCTTCCATCAACAAATTAGTATTCTTGATTTTCGTCTTATTTTGGCCTCTACTATCGCTCATTAAAATTTTTGCTAGAGGTGGCCGAACACCCTGTATATGTGCGCTTATACATGGGAATAAAAAAAAATTCCTTTTTTCAATAATTAAAATATGATCAGGGGGTCTTAAAACGTGTATTTCCGTAAAATAAATTTTACAAAATTTGTTTTTATTATGAGTACTTTGCTTATATGTGCCTACATAGGTCGGAAAGTAAAAATGCCTGGGCAGTCGAGAATCTCGGCTCGAGAATCCAAATTGTATGCCGTTGACGGGAGGTCGGATTTCAGTTGTTAAGTGCGAGAACGCAAATGTGGGAATTTCTCTCTCGACTCCCACGAGGCGGTCTGAAATTACTTCGGGCAGCTTCGGAGAATCGAGAAAGAGGGCATGCGTCAGTTTGCCTTTGTCAACTTTCCGAAACTCCAAGAGTTACGTACGCGTATCTGGCATGTGTGAGTTTGCACCCGACGGTGCATTTCTGGCACCTCTGATCGTTGTTAATAGTGTTACGTCGAGATTCCATCGGCATTGGTAAAGAGGATTTCCCTAGACTTATTCCGTTAGATTTTTCTCCGGCGGCGGGGCAGCGATCCGCTGGTTGATTTCCATGTAGCGCTGTCGTCGAGGATCGCCCTCTGGAATGTTGTCGCCACTGTGGTCAGATCGGGCATAATTGAGTGCATCGAAACCGACAATAGTGACGACGAACTTCCTTAGCGTCTAATGGAGTGGTGGGAAAAGCAGACATCTTACCGTACGAGCCACATGTTATGCCCAGTCAGCATTTCATGCAACTTCTTTGATTTTATAACAAATTTTATAACAAAATTAATTCAATTTGTATTTGTATATTTTTTGCCTATATAGGCAAATATACCATGTTCAGTTTTATTACATGAGTTGTTCCGTAACAGAGATGTTTAGTTTAGATGGTGTTCACAAAGATGAGATTTTCTTCGTCTTTAACCTTCCAGCGGGCGCGCTGTGAAATTTCCTGAGGCGCTTGTCGTAAATTTTACGTGTGTAACGTCTTCATGTAAATGGCGTTTTTACATAAACGTTGGGAAATTGTTGTGAGGATGTGAAAAATGGTATATGACAGAATGTACTTTAAAAAGAATATATTTGATTTTCGTGAATAAAAGAAACTAAACAATGTTGAGAGCAATATTACAGATTTATTTTTCCGAGGTACATAGGTGTTCGAGAATTAACTCTCATTTTTAGCAACACGCACGTGCCTTGTTTCTTTTCAATGTTTCGCTCATGCCGTGGCCACCACGACGCTCATTGGCAGCACCTCTCGGGCACACTTTGTGCGCGAGCAGGATAGCTGGCCCACCTGCGCGCGCAACGATCTCTACCGGCGGGTCGAAACCTCGTGGTGGCCACGAGCGCGGCCATTAAGGCAGTCTTGTTCGTAATCTAAAACGCGACAAGTGTGCTCTGTTTTTCAGTCTTAGTTTCCTTTGTTCTTTGTGCCGCATATAATCTACTGTGTTCAATGTAATTAATTCACAACTAATTATCAAGGCTCACGCTCATAAATCCCTTGCAATTAATATAATTGCAAGGGTATTATGAGTTTTAAACTCGTAATAAACGGTTGATTCTCATTCTCACTCGCGCTCAGAAATGGCGATCAATAATATCGCCATTTCTCATAACCGCTCGTGTAAAACTCTTACTTAAACGTACCGCTCATTAATTATGTATTTCACAAACGGGACAATGTTGTTAATAAAGACCTTGTTTAATTGACTTTGCACCATAGTCATTTTTCGCGAACCCTCTCATAACCGGCATCTCAATGAAAATCTCTACAGTTCACTTCAATCTCAAACATTTTTTGGTCCTTCGAGCCGGATCGCGATATGATATGGTGCAAAGGTGTGAAGTGAATTCATAAAACATTGTGGTTTTCTTAAGAGAAAAAATGTTAAGACATAACGTTCGTGAACTTTCAATTCACCTTGTGTGCGCGTGTTCGTTGTGAACAATGCCCACGCCCTAACGTTCACAGTGACACTCAACCTCAATAGTGACGCTCATCCCGCACAGTGACACTCAACCTCAATAGTGACGCTCATCCCGCCCAGTGACACTCAGTGTTCACCAACTCAACCTCACGTGCAAAGTGAAGTGCGTCGACATGTGCGACAAGGCGAAGTGCACGAAGAAGGTGGAGGAGTCAACCTCGCGGCCAACATCACCGGCCCCCGCTGCGCCCGTCTCACCAACAGCCTCTCACCTCTCACTGGAGGTGCCTGCCGCTCAAAATCCGCCGCGCACCAGGTCCCAATCTGTTACGCCAATTCCGACAGAGCTGCTATGTAAATTCCATAGCCAGCTCTGTCGGATTCAGCTTCTAATGCGGATTCAGGGGCAGCTACCGCTCACAGCCTCCGAGACATCACCGCAGGAGATGGCTGCGTTCATGAACCAGGTGGACGAGGTCCACAAGGCCTTCATGAAGGATCATGCCTACCTGGAGTCCACCTGGCCTGCCGCTCACCTCGATCACGAATATTTCGCCGCGGAACACTTTGGCAACGAGGCGGCCATCGTATTTGACATCCGCAGGGCAGCAGGAAAACTCAAGGCGATGCAGGAGCCGACAAAGCCCGCTCAACCGACCGCTCAAAGATCAACGCCGAAGCTCCCAGAGATAACCCTCCCGGAGTTCTCGGGGAGCTTCAACGAGTGGCCCACCTTCAGGGATATGTTCACATCGCTCATCCTCGACAATGGGGCGCTCAACGACATTGAGCGCCTTCACTATCTACGATCGGCGCTCAAAGGAGAACCAGCCCGACTGATCAGCAACCTTCCACTCGGGAAATCCTTCATCCCATCGTGGAACACACTCACTGCCCGATATTCCAACAAGAGGTTGCTGATCACTTCCCAGCTGGACAAACTCCAACTCCTCACACCCGTGCCGCCACGAAACGCAACCTCACTCAGCAGCCTCTCAGCCACGATTCATGATGTGGCCACCTCCTCGCCGCACTGGGAGTCTCAGACATCGGAGACGCCATCCTGGTCCATTGCCTTGTCAGAAACATGGACAGGACCACCCGGGAGGCGTGGGAGCACGAGATCGGGTCGAGCACCGACTTCCCACCGCTCACAAGTGTACGAGATTTCGGGGCGGCGCGGGTAACAGCGCTCGCCGGCTTGGGCCAAGCCGCGGCAGCAAAGGCTCAGCCCGTGGCAACGAAGCCACCTCTCAAAAACACCGCTCATGCTGCCACCGCCCATGCCTCAACCGCTCCTGCTCATCGCTCCACCAATGTCGACAACGCCTACACCGCTCAAGATCCCGGAGGTATCCGTGTGACATATGCCACGGCGACCACTTCATCGTCATGTGCTCAAGGTTCCGGGAAATGAGCATTAACGACCGATGGAAGGCAGTGGAGCATCTGGTGCTCTGCTCAAATTGCTGCGGGCGTCATTCCACAAGAAATTGCCGCTCAGCCCAACGCTGCAAGCAGTGCAAGGGGCATCATCACTCGATGCTCCACCGCACAACCACCGCTCAACCCTCCGCTCGCAGCAATTGAGAACCAGGTGCAGTCGTCCACTCAACAACACACTCACGCTCAATCCAGGCTCATCCATCGCTCACGCTGCTGGCAACGGCAGCCGCTCACGTCATCTCAACGGTGGCAAAACATCAAGTAAGAATTTTAATTGATTCTGGGTCAGAGGTCTCCTTTGTTAGGGAAGATCTCATCAAGCAGCTCAATCTTCTACGCTCACACTCGTCAATGTCGATCATTGGCATTGGTGGCAGAAAATCAACAACTACTCGAGGCATTGTGTCATTGACGTTGCATTCCAACTACAGCAACGCATCAGTGAGACTCAGAGCTCACGTTCTTCCAACATTGACGACCATCTTGCCATCAACCAACGTGGATCATCAAGAATGGCCTCATCTCAAAAATCTCAAGCTCGCTGACCCAGACTTCATGGTGCCTCGCTCAATCGACGTGATCATCGGTGCAGATTCCTACGGGCATGTCATCAAGCCCAATCTCATCAAGGGTTTACCATCAACGCCTATCGCTCAACTCTCAATCTTTGGTTGGTTGGTTATTGACCAGTGGGCTCAGCATCAACTCGAGCGCTCACATCTCACCACGTTTCAACACAAAAAGAAGAAGAATCGTCTATCCAACATCACAACACGAAATTCATGACACAGGAAGAGGTTCCAATCACCAACCAATCTCAACGCACCCCTAAAGAGCAAGAGTGTGAGGATCACTTCAGAACAACTCATTTGCGGGATCCGGATGGGCGATACATCGTGCGCATCCCTCTCAAACTGCCTTCAACCATGTTGGGAAACTCGTACAACATCGCTCATGCTTGTTTGAATCGTACTCTACGCAAGCTCAAGAGGAATGAAGAAGATCTTCACCTCTATCAAGAGTTTATGGAGGAATACGAGAATCTGCAGCACATGAAGAGAGCATCATCGCGCTCATCTCAACACTCAACAACTTTCTATCTGCCTCATCATGGTGTTTTGAAACCAGACAGCACGACTACGAAGCTGAGAGTTGTCTTCAATGGCTCAAGCTCAACATCTTCTGGATATTCTCTCAACGACATCATGCACACTGGTGAAAACCTACTGCTCAACATCGCTGACGTGCTCCTATGGATTCGTCAGCACAGATACACATTCTCAACCGATATTACCAAAATGTATCGGCAAATCAGAGTGCATGAAGACGACTGGGATCTGCAAAGAATATTGTGGGTGGATAAGGATCTGCAAGAGACTCAATTTCAGCTCACTACGGTCACCTACGGTACCAAGGCAGCACCGTATCTTGCGGTCAGAACATTGCTGCAATTAGCTGAGGATGAAGGTCATCATTATCCTCTGGCCGTACCATCGATCACTCATGCCAGATATGTCGACGACATCTTTGGAGGAGCAGATTCACCAGAAGATCTCAAGAAACTCGCTCATCAGCTTCAAGGTCTGTGCAACGCGGGCGGTTTCACTTGCTAAGTGGCATTCAAACTGCCCCGCGCTACTCGAAGCCATCTCACCTGAAGCTCATGCTCAAGGCTATTAACACTCCTTGGACGACTGCAAAACCAAAATACTCGGAATGCAATGGAATTTTCTCAAGGATACATTTACATTCTCATCGAAGGAGGACTCATTCTCACCCCCAACCAAGATAAGTAAACGCCTCATACTATCTCAAGTAGCACAGATATTTGATCCACTTGGTTTCTCTCACCGGTCATAATTCGCTGTAAGATTTTATTGCAAGAATTATGGCTGCACAAACTCAACTGGGATGAATCACTACCATCCCACATCACAGAACGATGGCTCATCCTCAGAGAAGATCTCACAAGTCTGGCCAGACTCTCAATTCCACGCTGGTTCAACACCTGTCAAGACTCAGTGGTGGAAATACACGGTTTCTCTGATGCATCTCAGCTCGCCATGGCAGCCGTGATCTACATCACGGTCTTCTCACCGTCCACAAATCTCAAGGTGACGTCACAGGTGTGCGCCAAGACGAAGGTCGCACCTCTCAAGAAACTCACTATCCCGAGACTGGAGCTCACAGCAGCTCTTATGCTTGCAAGGCTGGCAAGCTATGTTCAAGCGAAGCTCAATCTCAACATTGCTACAACTCACTTGTGGACGGATTCTCAAGTCACACTCATATGGATCAAATCTCACGCATCACGCTGGAAGGATTATGTGAGAAACAGAGTATCGGCGATACAAGGACTCACACCTGAGGCACATTGGGGGTATGTGTCTGGAACATCGAATCCAGCTGACTGCGCATCACGAGGCCTTCAACTGCTCAGCTTGATCATCATCAGCTATGGTGGACGGGACCACCATGGCTTACTCAACCCCAGGACTCATGGCCATCACAACCGAAGCTCAAGAACGCCTCATGTGCACTAGAAGCGCGTCCAAGTATCCCTACTGCTCTCATCTCCCAAAAGATCGAGTATCAGTGGGATCTCATTCACAAATACTCAACGCTCAAGAAACTTCTCACCATCACTGCTATTTGTTTCAGATTTATAGCAAAATTAAAAGGGGTCCACTGCTCACCAGCCTATACCTCACACTCGCCGAGTGATCTGGAAGATGCTCAGAAATTCTGGATCAGGGCAACTCAGACCATCTACTTCGCTCATGAAATGAAGATGCTCACCTCACACTCATCGCTGCCTTCATCTCATGCCTTCAGTCACCTGACTGCCTTCATTGATGATAAGGGAATCATCAGAGTCGGCGGACGATTGGAAAACTCTCAGCTCCGCTACGAGGGTAAACATCCCGCTATTTTGCCTCGCCACTCACGTTTGTCTGAATTGATTATAGATCACGCTCACAAACAAACTCTTCATGGTGGAACTCAACTCACACTCGCCTACATTCGACAAACCTACTGGATCATCGGAGGAAGAGCTCCAGTCAAGGCTCATATTCTGCGGTGTTTGACGTGTGCTCGCCAAAGGGGATCCGTGCCCATCAACTGATGGGCCAACTACCTCTTTCTCGAGTCACACCGTCATCGTCATTCACTCATACCGGCATGGACTATGCCGGTCCACTCACTCAAAACTTGGAAAGGACGAGGCGCCAAAACATCGAAGGGATGGATCTGCGTCTTCGTTTGTCTCACCACATCAGCTGTTCATCTGAGCTGGTGTCAGACTACTCAACCGAAGGCTTCATAGCAACGTACAGGCGATTCTCATCTAGGCGAGGAATCCCACAGAAGGTTTACACTGACTGTGGCACCAATTTCACCGGAGCAGACTCATGTCTCAAGGCAATGTTCACTCAGGGATCAAAATCACATTCTCACCTCACTCATTTATTTGTTAACGACAGGACAGAATGGTGCTTCAATCCACCTGCAGCACCGCACATGGGTGGAAAATGGGAAGCTGTCGTGAAGTCTCTCAAGTTCCATCTCAGGCGTACCGTGAGTGATACCCTCCTCACCTTCGAAGAGTACAGCACGCTTCTGACCCAGGTAGAAGCAATTCTCAACTCACGACCCTCGAACCACTCAGCGATGATCCTGAAGATCTCTCACCGCTCACGCCTGCTCATTTTCTCATCGGCACTGCTCTTCAACATTGCCTGAACCTTCGTTGAAGGACGTCTCACTTCCACCAAGGGCAATGTGGCAGCTCATTCAACAACGGGTTCAACGGTTCTGGGCTCAATGGTCATCTCATTACTTGCAGCGGCAACAAGCCATCTCAAAATGGCATCACCCATCCAATGCCATCAAGGTTGGATCACTGGTTCTCATCACCGATGAGAGGTTTCCACCTTGCAAGTGGCCTCTTGCACGAGTTCTGGAACTACATCCAGGGAAGGACGGACTCACCAGGGTGGTCACCCTGAAGACCGCGACCACCACACTCACCAGACCGATTGCGAAGCTGGCCATCCTACCAACAGCGGAATCATCAGCCACAAGTGGCTGATGGCGGGCGGAATGTTCGAGAATTAACTCTCATTTTTAGCAACACGCACGTGCCTTGTTTCTTTTCAATGTTTCGCTCATGCCGTGGCCACCACGACGCTCATTGGAAGCAACAGACGGGCACACTTTGTGCGCGAGCAGGATAGCTGGCCCACCTGCGCGCGCAACGATCTCTCTACCGGCGGGTCGAAACCTCGTGGTGGCCACGAGCGCGGCCATTAAGGCAGTCTTGTTCGTAATCTTAACCGCGACAAGTGTGCTCTGTTTTTCAGTCTTAGTTTCCTTTGTTCTTTTGTGCCGCATATAATCTACTGTGTTCAATGTAATTAATTCACAACTAATTATCAAGGCTCACGTTCATAAATCCCTTGCAATTAATATAATTGCAAGGGTATTATGAGTTTTAAACTCGTAATAAACGGTTGATTCTCATTCTCACTGCGTTCAGAAATGGCGATCAATAATATCGCCATTTCTCATAACCGCTCGTGTAAAACTCTTACTTAAACGTACCGCTCATTAATTATGTAGTTCACAAACGGGACAATGTTGTTAATAAAGACCTTGTTTAATTGAACTTTGCACCATAGTCATTTTTCGCGAACCCTCTCATAACCGGCATCTCAATGAAAATCTCTACAATTTCTGCATTCACAACTTTGGCAGAATAAACACTGCATTCTGTTTCTTAGCCGAATTTCTATCAGAACTTTCAGCTTTTCGTATAGGTGGCCCTTTCCTCCTTGCCATCAGTATCTGCAGAAAATCACCCATGCAACAACCCATTAAACGATTTGGGACTTTTAAGCGGCTTCCTGTAGCTATCAATGAAATTACATACATTGTCCATACCACCGGACAGTTCTTCAGTTTCAACTGCACAGCCTTCCGCAGCTCTTATCAATCAGCCCGGAAGTTCAAGTGTTGATGCTCCTCAGGTCCGTGGGTACCGACCCACCCCTCGATAGCGCCATCGTCCTGCGAACAGAGCCTAACCATCTCCTGTCGACGACAAACACGGGGTTTTCGGTTTCAAACTTCATGACCGTTTTGTAGTTCTACCCAGACATCGTTCTAAAGGGTTATATGCAGCCCAAGCTTGATCTTTTGCATTTCACCGCTCGCTTTAGCTCTTAATTCGTCAGGTATTCTGCCCTGGTCACCTCCGCCCCTCCTCTTCGCGGCTCTCTGATACCTCCTTCTTACGTTAGCCTCTTTCCTCAAATCGCAATTGTCATATTCCTGCGACCACCATTTCTTAGCTAGTTCTTCGATGTCACCGGCTGACAGCTTCTCGGTTCATACCATCTGCCGCAGGAAACTCTCAAAGCAGCAATTACATCCACAGCTTTCTCTCGTTCAAAAAGGTGCAGTCGCATTTGTACATGCGCCATAGTTTTCTCATAATTTATTCCAGGCTATGATTCGCATTTCAGTGTATCGAGGAAATAGCTACCGCTTTCGAAGGTCAGCATTGATGTATTACCTGTAACTAAAGAAAAAAGTGGTCCGACTGTATGCACGTCCAAACTTGCTCACGTAACATGTTGAAGTTGATTACCAGACTAGAACGTCGAAATTACCGAGGTGCGACCATTCCTTTAAACGTGAAATGGCCCTAGGTATAATCGGGATAACCCCATTTTGTCAAAAGAAAGAGCCGTGAGGTAATACCCTTTGCGTCAGATTCTTTTTGAAAAGAACCAGATTCAACTTTGGAAGATTTATCCGCAATATTTATTTGACGCAAAGTGCCAGTGTCTTCTCCATAGATCTTCAGCAATACCTTGATGTAATAGCAGCGAACAAGCTGCAGGATTCCACCTGCTTAATCGATGCAAAGCCCATTCCTACCACGGTTTTGTTAACGGGCGAGACTGTATCAGAGCCGATTACGACAGATCGCCGAGTTACAGTCTGGCAGATCCAGTTGCTCCTGATGGCATGAGGGCTGAGATAACCACCGCATCCATAAGGGTCTCAGCTGAGTAAGGGAAGGGGAGTTCTGAGCCATGGTCCCAGAGGGGGGTGCGGGGGAGGGGGGAATCGAGGGCCAGGGGGGAGTGGGGTGGGGGGCCAGGGGGGAGTGGGGTGGGGGGCCAGGGTGCGGGGGAGGGGGGAATCGGGGGCCAGGGGGGAGTGGGGTGGGGGGGTGGGGCCCGACCGTGGGGGGAGCGCCGGTGGGGGTCGGTACTTAGTGGAGTCGGTAATTAGTATCAACGGTCGGTAATTAGTATCAACGGTCGGTAATTAGTATCAAAAGTCGGTAATTAGGTCGGTAATTAGTATTCAACGGTCGGTAATTAGGGTTTGGTAATTAGTATCATGGTCGGTAATGGAATGGTAATTAGTATCAAGGGTCGGTAATTAGGTCGGTGAATTAGTATCAATGGTTGGTAATTAGGGTCGGTAATTGACATCAATGGTTGGTAATTATCAGAAAGAGATAATTGTCAGGGATGTCGGCAAAAGGGGGGAAAAGAAATTAGATGTCATTTACTATTTTTATAAAAGTGATGGCATCGTATATTACAATTCAGTGAGAGTATTATTCACTGCAAATGTCAACAGCTCGCAATCCGCTTAGATGTCTTTAAGGGGGAAGAAATTTTTGCTTTTTTATAAAATTTATATATTTAATCTTTTATTATAATTCAGTGAGAGTATAAATTATGTAATTACAAAATTAGATATTTTTTTTTATTTAATTATTAATGGCATCGTATAACATATTATTCACTGCAAAATGTCAACAGCTCGCAATCCGCAGGAGAATTTTTATCATAATATTCACGAAGGATTTTGACAGCCTCATGTTTATGCGCCAATACTGTTCCGTTTTAATATAGTATACAAATTGTTTATATTTCTCGCTGACATAGTGCGTATTTTGGACACAGCCATGAATACGCGTGCTCAAATACACAGTTCCAGTTCAGAATAAAAATAATACAGTCGATGGTTTCATATGGCATGTAGGCATCATACAATTTCATTTGCACAAGGTTCATGCCACGTATTGTAATCCACCGTAAGCACCAAATCACAAATCGTTAATGGTGTTGGAGAAGGAGCTGATTTTACATGTTTGTTCATGTTGTTCGATATCCTCGCGTTTCTGAATCAATGTCGTCCATAAAGTCGAGTGTGGCAACGACAACACATTTCCTCGAGTATCGCCAAGAATAATTTCCACAAAGCGGACACAGATCCTACCGCGACTTCTAATATCCAGATACTTTGTATGCCGTGGATGTGGAGAGACAAACCTCCTCCCCCAGTATATAAGGCGTCGAACGTTGTTTATTGCTATCGTAACATATAGAAAAAAAGTATGTAAAGAATGAAAGGTAAGTAATAATGCTAAGGAAATGATGATAATAACACTTACTCGCGACTTATGCACACCGTTTCGCGAGAAATGTAGTAATCTGGCGTTTGTAGAATCCATAACGTTTCACGACGACGGCGACGACGATCCTATCAAAACGAGTGTGCAGCACCTATAAATTATGTGTCTCATGCGACGCGGGTGGGGCATAGTGCGGGAGAGGAATTTTATATCGCGTATTCTTCCTGCGAAAAGCGCAACTATGCAAAAACGTTTTTAGATTACCTTGAACACGTCCAAACGTGCAAATTCTATGACATCACATTCGCGGTACGAATCGACTGGAAATCATGCGAAGTGGGTGGGAGCATAGTGCACGGCGGAGAGGAATTTTTATGTTACGTATTCTTCATGCGTGCGCAACTTTTGCAAAGCGTTTTTAGATTTACTTCTGAACACGTCCAAACGTACAAATTCTATGACATCACATTCACGGTACATGAAATCGACCGAAATCATGCGAAGCGGGTTGGGGTGGGGGAGAGGAATTTTTTGATGTCACGTGTTCTTCTGGGAAAAGTTCAATTTTTGCAAAAATCTTTTTTATTAACATGAAAACGTTCAAAAATGCAACCACAGCAGAACGTATAACATTGAAAATCATTATCAAATTCTATAGCATCACATTCGTGGTACGAATCGACCGAAATCATGTATCATGAAGCGGGTTGGGGGTGGGGGAGAGGAATTTTTGATGTCACGTGTTCTTCATGCGAAAAGTGTAATGTTTGCAAATATCTTTTTATATTACCATGAACACGTGCAAAAATGCAACCTCAGCAGAACGTATAACATTGACAAGCATTATGGGCGCGGGAAAAGAAATTAGATGCCTTTAAAATATGATTCTTTAATATATCGGGAGCATCACCGAGAGTATCATCGGGGACACAGATTTTGTAATATATCGCAAACATCATCGAGAGTATAATCGAGCACAGATTTTGTAATATATCGCAAGCATCATTGTGTACGACAACGCAAAAAACGGTAGTATGAGTCATCAAGAGCAGGAGCTGTACGAGCAGGCCAATTTAATTAAGGTCGAAGGATGAATACAAATTTATGGGAACATCGATTTGATGATTATCTCAGTTCGTTGGAGGAACGAAGTCGAATAAAGAGTACCGAGACTCTCAATCGTTGAAAAACAATCACTGATTGCTCGTATCTCTAGATTGGAAAGTCTGAAAGATTCTGACACGCATTCGATTTGTACATGTGGGTGCTGGACACAGTGCAAGACTCAGATGGCGTGAAATTGATACGGCTTTCATTAACCGTATATTGACCGGTGTGGTGATAAATTCTAACACATATAGAGCCCCCGCAATTTTCTCGAAGATGCTAGGGACATTGTACTCGATCATGTGTGCGAACATTATGTTGAAACATGACAGTGTAAAAATAAATACTATATTTAACGGTGAATTTGTGGCTGGTAATAAATGTGCAAACAAAAGTGTTAACACAAAAATTGTGAACTGTTTCGGCTTGTCTGACCTACGCGAATGAAGGGATTTACGCGTCATCGAACCCATTCTAGCATCCTTAGACGAGTTTCGTGGGAACGCGATAGTGGGTGAGCGCTGACGCGTATACTTAATTTAACTGTTAATGCGTAAATAAATTTTATGCCGATGAAGGCAGGATGTACCATAAGCAATTACCGCGTGAGATACAACTAAAGAAAGCTGTAATCAGCGTATGCTCAACTGGACAACGCATGTTTCGCATGGTCAGTGGTGGCTGCTCTGCATCCAGCCAAAAATCACATATATCGGGCATCGGCATTATCCTCATTATACAACAGTGTTGAATATCCAGGATATTGAATTTCCAAATGACTTTGAACCAAATTAAAAAGTTTGAAGCATATTACACAACATCTCCATCAACGTCTATACCATTGAGAATAATAAGAAGGTGCTACCTGATACGAGTCGCCGATAAGAAGATGGAGAGGCATGTCAATTTGCTGTATTTAGAAGGAGCAAACGGCGTGGGACATTTCGCGTATGGATCAAGAATTTATCTCTGTCTCGTGAGCACGCAATTGAGTAAAACATAATGGTCGAAAAATACTTTTTGTAGGATAGGTATGTATAAAATAAAATTTTTAAATATTTTTTCTTAGATAAAAATTATGTGCTCTTATCACGGATAAATCCCAAAATTATGTCTCATATTGCAGATGCTTGCACTACTTTAGTTCAAATGAGAAGCTGAAGCTCACACCATGGATTGTGAGAAGATGAATGATTGTGCAATCATATTACCAAATGATGATGGTAGGAAGTGGCTCAGCTTCAGCAACTCACAGCAGGAAAGAGCACCCGCTGGTTCCGTTCTGTATCGTATGCCGATCTGGAATGCATCCTGGAGAAAACGGCTACTGATCGAGAAGCGCCAAGATACACATATCAGCATCATCGTGTATTTAGTGTGGGATACTATGTGCGGTGCTCGTACGACGACTCGTTATCTACGTTTCAATATCGTCGCGATCCTGACTCGTGTGTCATGGCTTGTGGAGACAACCTCGCAGATTTGTCGCATCGTGTAAAGTCCATTTTATCGACCAATGTACCCATGGAAAATTTGTATCAACTGAACAACTTGCAAAATTTTAATACTGCAGCACACTGTCACATATGTGAAAGACCGTTTGCACAAGATGACAAACGGGTAGCGCGATCATTGTCATTTGACCGGTCGGTACAGAGTGCCCCGCACATTCAAATCACAAACTAAATTATAAAGACGAATTTGTCTACCCCGAGGTTATTCACAATTTATCCGGTTATGATTCACATTTTATTATCAAGGAGATATGCCACTTGGCATTTGAGGGTGACGTCACTGTATTGCCGATAACAAAAGAGAAGTACATTTCATTTACAAAATACATTGAATGCACGGATGAAGAATGGAACTCGCGCAAGCGCATAAAATTGCAATTCATCGATTCGTTTAAATTTTTAAATACAAGTCTCGGGAGAAATTGGCATCTTTTCTTAGTAAAGATAAACTTCAAATTACACGGTCTGAGTTTCAATAATTATCTACCGAAGATTTTGATTTTTTGACTCTGTTAGGTGTTTTCCCGTACGTTTAGATTGACTGTTTCTAATAGTTGGTGCAATCATGTTTGCGATCTCGCAATTCATTTTACAGTTCCTTTACTGGCGATACAGTATCCGGAAAATGACACTACGAACACGCCGTCAACGTGTGGACACGGTTCTCCATTCAAACGCTCTCGGCGAGTATAAAGCGGATTTGTATCTCCAAAGACTGATGTTTTGCTGTTGGCAGATATTTTTGAAAATTTTCGCAATAGTTGCATCACAAGTTACGGACTCGATCCTGCGCACTATTATACTCTGCCAGGTTTTACGTGGGATGCCATGCTGAAGCATACACGTATCAATTTCGGAACTTCTTACCGATATCGACATGGTCCTATTCATCGAACGTGGTATACGCGGTGGTTTAAGTCAATGTTCCAACAGACGCGCACGAGCCAACAACAAGTACATGCAGTCGTACGATGCATCGCAACCGTCGTCATATTTAATGTATTTTGATGTAAATAATTTGTACGGCTGGGCAATGTGGTCGTAACCATTGCCATACGCCAATTTTCAGTGAGGTCAACAACAAAGATATAGATGTAATGGCCATAGCGTTAGACTCCTAACGATGGGGTATATTGTAGAAGTCGATCTGGAGGATCCACAACATCTGCATGATGCACACGCAGATTTACCGTTCTGCCCAACGCGCGATAAACCGCCTGGCAAGCGCCAGGAAAAGCTCCTCGCAACTCTATACGATAAGAATCGTTACGTAATACATTATCGCAATCTGCAGCAATGTATTCGTCACGGCCTTCGCGTAACTGAAGTTCACAGCGTATTACAGTTTTCACAATCGCCATGGTTTCGGTGATTTACATCGAACTAAATACAAAGTTTAGAACTCTTTAAAAATTAGAGTTTGAGAAAAATTTATACAAGTTAATGAACAATGCATTGTTTGGTAAAACTATTGAGAATGTGCGCAATCATGTATATGTAAAATTAGTAACAAAATGGGAAGGAGATATGGTGCGGCGGCATTGATCGCTAAACCAAATTTTCACAGTCGCAGCATATTTTCGGAAAACTTAGTTGCAAATCGAGCTGCGCAAACTGTTCCTGCAAATTGAACAAACCAATCTATGTGGGTATGTGTATACTAGATATATCTAAGGTTTGTTTGTATGAATTCCATCACGACTACATGTTACCTACACATAGCGATAAATGTAAAATGATGTATATACCGATACAGACAGTTTAATTTATCACATCGAGTGTGACAATATTTATGAACTTATGGATACGAGACATTGCTCGATTTGACACTGAGCGATTATCATCCATCAGATAATCGATATGGTATTATCTCGCTTGTCAATAAGAAGATACCAGGTTTAATGAAAGCACGAAAAATAATGGTGCGATTATGACCGAATTTGTTGGACTGAGAGCAAAGATGTATGCCATGCAAGTCGATGGCAAGAACGATACGAAGAAGGTGAAAGGTGTCAAGAGTAATGTTGTAGCACGAACTATAACATACGCTGATGATTATGTGCAATGTTTGATGGGCGAGGTTGAAAAGATTTTCTTCTTCTTTTTTGTTTCTGCCACCAATCGTGTATAAGATCCACGTTGCATGAAGTGTACACGTCGATATCAGAAACAAAATTGCTCTGAGTCCATTAACGACGACAAACGATATATATTGTACCATATTCAACCGAGACCTTGCCATGGGGGGGCATTATAAAATACCGTCTTAGGCAGCACCAGTGATACATATGTTTTGTATTCACTCAAACACACAGACCTCGGTAACATTATTATCTCGCGAAGAACGCAAAATTTTGCAGAATGTTGTGGGGGGAAGCTTGGAGCATGGAATTTACTTCAACGTTAGCAGATACAAGCGAGTGTCACTGCTGTTCCTAAGAAGACCAAGTCCTCCCCCCACCTGAATAATTTACTATATAAAACCGTTGTACAGCCAACCCGCGTCATTTTCAAAAAGTGTGTCTGTGGAAAAAACGTAAAAACTAATACAAGTGAGAAGTGAAATGGTTGGCAGATAGATGGGATTCCTCGGTATGTAAGCAGATAGAATTTATTTTTTATCAAAATAGTCCAACCTTAATATTCTAATATGATCATTCTCATCCCCACAGCTGGAATCGCCACCTATGATGATCGACACATCATCAATAGCATATGCGGAGGCGATGCTGCCTATAGATGTATAAATACCCACCTCATCAGACAACGCACCTTGTTTGCGAGGAGGCATGTGTTGGAAAGACACTTGATGAGGGAGTTCGAATTTGCGAGGGGTGTTTTTCATACACTTCAGCCACGGGAAGCTGCGGAATACATAAGAGAGCCCGTGCATCTGCTAGTGGCGGGGCTATGCACGGGCCCATGCTCTAGCCACCTGTAGACTCTGCCACAGTCGCATGTATTCGAGGGGTAATTTCGAGAATTGCGTAACATGCGTTACAGCAGTACTATATACCCCACCCAGGGCAATACCGGCTGGTCCAGTCATTGTATGTGATTATTAATATATTTTCTTTCCATTATAAACATATATGCACAAAAACAATTTATATACATGGTACTATGATCAATGTCACTCCCACTCGCATTTCATCCCTCATCACACATCTCTATTTCATTTAACTTATATAATATGTTAAAAATACATGGTTCTAAAAAAATGGCATGATACAAAAGTGGTACTCCTATACATTGTTAACTGATATGTACCCATACATTGTTAACTGATATGTACCTTACATTTGACACATTTTTAACTGATATGGAGTAGTTGAATAATCGGTTATAATTATAAGTAGAAGTGATACATGCAATGGAAGTTAATGGAAGTGGTCAATGATGTTACATGCATGGAAGAATGGATAGTGGTCAGCAAAAGATTCTCGGAGCAAACAAAGATATCCTATTTTGCAAGCTATGCATCTTTCGAGAGATACGTTTACATGCATTGAGCCTGAGATGCAGCGAGATCAGTTCTCATTCATCAGGAAGATGGTGAACATGCGTATTGTACCTGACTTTGAGGCTGAATTGCCTCGGCGAGGTGATGAGGAGGTATGTACAGATCAATGGTTATGGAAGTTAGTACATGTGAAGAGTATATCAGTATCAATTGGTCGTTTATGGTAATTTATTACATGCGCAATATTATATCAGCTTCTTGTGGGGTTCTAGAACGATCCGACTTCCACCACCTCCCCATCGCCGCCGGAGACGCCGCTGACCACCACCGCCCCCACCACGAGAGACTCCGTCACCGCCGGAGAATATCACTGAGCGAGTGGCGAGAATTCGATATTTTTTTTCGCCCAATTTTCGATGGCCTCGAATGGCGCGGCCAATTCTAACCGGCGGTGACGAGGATAGGCCGCTAAGGCCGCCGCATAACATTCCGCGGCTTGCGCCTCCGCCACCTTCGCCGCCGCCACCGGAGGAATAATTTTTTTTATTTTTTTTTGTATCTTTTATTTTTTTATTTTTTTATTTTATCTACTTTATAATCAGTAAAATATATATATCCAATTCAAACATATACTATTTCTCCAATTTTATTTATTTACCCGTCTTCCACATTCTCTCCGCATATAAATCTAAGGCTGGACTGTCAGTACGAAGGAGGGGAAAGAAATTAGATCTCTTTTTAATTGAGATGTAAATTGTTTTTAAAAATACATTTATTTCTGATTTTTAGAACCAATCACAATTATATAAATTCTGAATCACATTTTGTAATGCGCAAATCTTTCTTTTTTTTGGAAAAACAATCCTTTTTCATGTGATGCTACATCGAAATGTATTATCGGTATCAAGTCTCTTCTAAACGCCCGGATATCTTCATATACAAACATCCATGGTCTCGATTTGGCACATGTTCCTCCACCAAATCTACCACAACCAGTCTCAGTTTTTGGGATCCTTTCACATATACGAGAGTACTTGGATTCGTCACCCAACAACTGCCGCTGTAATCAATTGTTTTGCTTTCGCGGTGTGGAACGAAACCATCCTCATTCCATGACAATCCATGAACGTTCTTCGTCACCCAAGCAGCTTGGGATTTGTCGGCTACAGACAAACGCACTCCAAGTAAAATGGTCTTTGGAATATATAGTGTGCGATAATGCTTCCTTTCTCTCAGCACTGGCAACTTCCTTTACGACAAACTTGTCATTGCGGGAAGAATCCTTGTATGTCAACAAACTGTTGGTACCAATTTCTGCAAAATAATATCTCTTCAAACTATACCACAATATGATGTATCCAGCTCTTAAATACTATAGATACTGCTAACGCTGGCAATTTATGTAATTCTATGCACATAACGTTGACAGTGGACAGTATTCGACTGACGCGATCATGCAAAATAAGACAATACGCAGTAGTATTTGCTGGTACGCTGCTTTCTTTATGCCAATCAAATTCCTATTCCGCACATCCATACGGTTGCGCTCTTTGGATTGATTCGTTCTGTCGCGAGCAATCGATTACTACAAATGGTCCATACAACGAAAAGTTGTCTCTGTTGCAAAGGGTTTAGTAACTGTCTTATCCGTATAAAGCTTTACGAAAACTTGAAAACATATCAAAAATAATAGCATTTCTGTTTTTATCAAAATCAATTTTCATGTCATCTTTTGGATAAAAGTCTGAGTTTATATAATGTTTCACGCTGCTGGTCAAGTTACACGCATCGAAGTTGCTCGCATCTTGAGACATGATATTCTTCGACCAGTCTGCAGTGCGTAAAAATTACATATCGCGGTTTCTCCAGCTGAGTTGCAGTTTTAACGGCCCACGAATGTTTAGTTGTACTTTGCAATAATGGGTACTGCACAGGTCCCACGAAACGAAAACTTCATGCTTAGGTATTGCCTGTTTTCCAAAATCCGCAACATCGATAGTTTATTCGTATCGTTCAGTGTTATAATGGGGCATTCGCCACTGTATCTTTAGTAATTCGGATCTCATGGCTCCAGCGTGGAATTTGCAACGACGCTGTTATTATCGCTGCGAGCGTGGCGTATAAGAATGAGTTCACATTGACGAGCATTGATTACTATACGCTTGTAATCTTCGCAAAAACCCAACAGCATGTTTAGCGGTACGCAAAGTTAAAGTAACCTGTCGGTATGTTTGACTGTGTGACCCATCCTGCATTCCGTAAAATTAGCTGATTTATCAAACGTCGATGGACACGAAGGTTTTGATGGTACTTTGTTATTCCATACGTTTCTGTTACGATCGATCTCCAACGCCATTGAGTTCATATCGAATTTCATCAAACATAAACGCAATACAATTAGTTTCCGAGATATGCTTCTTCCAACTCATTGTTTTTCTTCTTTACTGTGAATCTTCCTTAAACGTATAGAAAGCTCTCGCTTGGCAACGTGCATAATCCTGCATGTTGTATAGGTATTCGTATCTCATCGCTGTGTCCAACATGTTGTGTTGGCGTATGGGTTATACGTGGCATGAGTCTCCATCTTTGACGACGCTGTCGTCAAAGATCGGTTATTTGCTCTCAACAATGTTTAAAGATATTAGCCATTTTGTACAACAAAACCCCAACGATTTCCAGAAATACAATATTCGATGCGGTGAGTTTCGTGGGTGATCCACCATTGCCTTCCTCGCCTGATGGTTTTAGACAGTTAATATTCGATACAGTGCAGGTGTGCCGACGATATGAATTGTCTTCTCTTTGTTTTCACGTGTTGTCTGTTTCACCTGCTCCGCTTCATTCAGCAACAAGCATCTCCTCACTACACAGGCCGTTGCCTCCGCACATGCAGTCGAACGGTGATCATCTGTTCTCTCGAAAATCGAGCAATTGACTGTCTTGGTCCGCAAACGCGAATCGTTAAATCCGAAATGCTTCGCGCAGTGATTGGGAGGTAAATGATCTGTGCTGGTTCTTTTCCGATATCTTATATCCGGGTGGAACGGTAGGCGAAAACTCATGTATCGTGCACATACACTTGTTATTGCTGTGAAGCACCAGCTGTCACGTTGCATTCAATGATAATAATAGTTTAGTTGCTGATATTGATTGGTGCATACGATTCGTAAAGCCATTTCCAAGCGGTTGTAGCACCCGGATTCTGTCGTAGAAAAAATCCCAGCAACGAGCCGATAGTATTGGGTTTGGTAAAATTTATGCTGTAATCACACTTTGGATTTCGCTCTTCATCGTATTGTTGTTGGCTCTAAAGCATCATGGGTGGGTTCCTTCATTCACCCTGTGAAAGCGATCGTTGCAAATACATGCGAATGTCGTCCAGCTCATAAGATCCCTCGGGAATAATGGATTTCCTTATCATCGTTATCATAGTAAAATTTATTATTCGGACAAATTTATATTCGGTAGTAGTGTAATAAGTCTCAAAAGTCCATAAGACTGAGCTCATGAATCGATCATTGCTCCAAATCGATGGTATATGGAAAATAGCTTACTGTGAGAATGCTACTTGTACCGGTGAGCGTTAGCGTCAGCGACATGTTCAAACGGATACTGGAGTTAAGGTGAGCAATGACTGCCCTTTAAATTGATTGTCAACCGACTGTAGAAACTGTAAACATTAGCTGTCCACAATTGCTTTGATTATAGCGCTGATAAGACATGTGATTATACTCGATTACGCCATATTCTTCAAATATTGTATCAGTTCCCTCGGTGGCTGAAGATTGCCAAAACTATCAAAAAATATATGGAACATGTTCCCCGTTTTGCATACGCCACCCAATGAGTACTCTGGTCCTCTCCTAACAGTATCCAAATTTACGTGATTCCGCTTCCTCGTTCCTGCGTACCCCATCTGTTGGTAAAGTATTGGCGCGCATAAAAATACTCTCTGAAATTATGGAATGACGCATGCGCTTTGCGAGTTGCTGTAGTTGTGGCATGTTGGTGGTTACGCCTTCAGGCATTTTAATTTTGACGTTTTCTTTTCTTTCTCTTTGAGACTCCCCGCCCGCGTTTGTACGGCGCGAGATAAAGTCCATGACCTTCCATGGCAAGATTGTGACGTTTCATTTCTTCCAGCTGACGCTGCATTGCCTTCTTATCGTTCACAGCCTTCGCGACTCCTGCCGCCCCTCCGACCAATGAGCCGAGAACCCCCAATAATGGTAAAATCGGTAGGATACCGCCACGTTTTGCCATTGGAAGTATTCGTTTCTTCGAACCACTCTTTTTTTTCTTTTTCAAACCCATACCGAATTTTGTCTTAGACTTCATAGCCGCCCAAACGGTTGTAGCGGCAGCCTTTTCCCCGAGACTGGAATCTCTCGCGGTCATGCGTTCTCGCGCTTTCGCTGCCAGGATGTTGTCGGCCGCGTGTCGTTTTCCGAGATCGTTATTTTGTGAATACGCTATATCATGCTCGCGGCACGCGACATCCAGCGGATTTATACCTTGATCGCCTCGCGCCAAGCGTTTCTCTAAATGTGTGTCCCAGGACCAATACTGATAACCTGGAATATGTAATTCAATCGGAAGTGTGTTTATAACACGATTTAATAGACCTTTTTCCAATTTTTGCTGACATTCGCCACAGTTGTTTATCAATGGTGGTGAACTGCCAATGTGCATTCTGTTGGCTCGACAGGCTATATTTGAACACTGATCGTTCCAGCTCTATGCATCGCTATAAATAGACCAGCTCTCTCGATTGGATCTTCATTCGTATAGCACCTAAAATATGCAGTTCATACGCCAATCACCTATGATCAAAGTGACTAATGTAGACAAAAAGACACAATCTGAGAAAAGAGGTGCGCAAACATGGAAATATGCTGCCCACCTCTATACGTGGTATAATCTGCGGTCCATCGAATTGTGGTAAAACGAACGTGTTGATTAGTTTGTTAGAAAGTCCGTACGGCGTTCGTTTCTGAAAACATATACATGTACTGAAATCGTTACAACAACCGAAATATCAATATTTAGAAAATATATTCTCATCGATAGACGAAATTGGTTATTTTACATTTTCGAATAACAGCGACGTCGTTCCGCCGAGCGAGGCACTTCCGAATTCCATTTTTATCTTTGATGACGTGGCATGCGATAAACAAAACACGGTAAGAGAATACTTTGCAATGGGCAGGCACTCGGACGTTGACTGTTTCTATCTTTGTCAAACATATGCGAAAATACCGAAGCATCTTATACGCGACAATGCGAACCTGCTGATCATGTTCAAACAAGATGGTACTAATCTGAAACATGTGTACAACGATCATGTAAACACCGACATGTCATTTGAGAATTTCTACACATTGTGTACCACCTGTTGGCAAGAAAAATATGGATTTGTAGTGATTGATAAAGACAGTGCATTATGGAATGGTCGCTATAGAAAAGGATTTAATGATTTTGCAATATCGTAACATGTCCAGTTACTTCCTATACGTTGACAAAGCAGTGTTCCAACATGAGCAGCAGCAATATTGAAGATCGTGAAAGGATAGCGAAACAGATTGCAAAAACGAGCGATGTGATTCGTAGAAAGTATCGTGAATTGAAAACCGGTAAAATGGAGGAAGAGATTGCACTGTAAAAACACTTTTAGCATTTTACTGAGCTTCTGAAGTCAATTGCCTACAACACGTTAATAAATTATGATGTTTACAATACTATAGATATCGGAATCGAGCCATGGTTCTCGTCAAATATCAAGGAATCGGATAAAACACAATCACATTTATGGCTAAATCTTCCAAAACCATCACAAATAAAAACCTAGATTAAGCAGTTTACTGACGTGAATCTGATGACCTCCACACCGGTCTCTACATCGATTAGACAGCACCAACAATAAAAAGCTCAGTAAGATTAAGCAGTTTACCCGATATGAATCTGATGACCTCTATACCGATTAAGCCAGTACCAGCAACAAGAAGTTTAGCAAACGAAGATGCTTTTGATAGTCCAAAAAGCTTAGCAAACGAAGATGCTTTTGAAAGTCCAAAAGCAGTTTCGACATCTGTTCGAAGTCGACTGCAAACGTCGGAAGGTGAAGAAACGTTGCGGAATCATCTAGGTCCACTGAGTCAAAAATACATCGCGCCTGTATTACGCGGTGATGTGAAGGATGGTATGGATCATGTGTATGGTGTTTATCTCGACAGTGATGGGCCGATGCTTGGTAATAAACGTGTTGACGTGGACAATGCCGATAACATAATTATCGATGGCATACGATATTCTGGTACGCCCGGCCTTTATGAATTGATATTTAAGAAAATTCCAGATGACAACATTTATACTGGAGGCTGATGAACATAAATATAGGGACATACTGCTGACCACGAGTGCGCATAAGTACAAACATGATTCATATGGTAAAACATTAGGTAATAAAGGATACAAGTATAACTATGTAATCAAGCCATTATTGAAAGATAAAAAGTTGGAAAGGGCATACCAAGCTCCATGAGATTAACTAGCAACAAGATTGGATTATGTTCATTGAACGATCCCAACGAACTCGTAGATCGGCTTCGACTGCTCGAGGCTTCGCGTCAAGCCGGTCACAATGCACATAACAATGAGATGTTATCGATTATCGAGGAGCTTCGTGAGGCAGAACTCATTATAAATTAACCTGCACTTTTGACGATGCTGTCAATCGATATCAAAATGCCAATCAACAAGTTTGGGTCATCGTTTGGAACAGTGGAATCATACTATCGCTGGAATGGAGTAGTCAGAAATTATGTACGTGACAATGCTCTTTGTATTGCTGGTGCCAATTACGATGCAAAGTCGCGCAAGATTCGACGGGTAGCACCACCTGTAGAGGATGGCGATGCTATCAACAAGCTGTACTTGCAAGAAAACATGACAATTATAAAAATCGACAAGATGAATTCGACAAGAAGATGATCATATTTCAAGATTATGTTCAGAGCTTGAAAGACCAGCTGAATCAATTGGAGAGGGGTATTATCGAATTCCGAAATCAAATACATCAATAGCCGGACGTTGGGGCGTTGGGACGTTGGGGGCGTTGGGACGTTGGGACGTTGGGACGTTGGGGGCGTTGGGACGTTGGGGGGCCGTTGGGGGCCGTTGGGGCGTTGGGGCGTTGGGGCGTTGGGACGTTGGGGGACGTTGGGGGACGTTGGGGCGTTGGGACGTTGGGGCGTTGGGACGTTGGGACGTTGGGGGGGACGTTGGGGGACGTTGGGGCGTTGGGACGTTGGGGCGTTGGGACGTTGGGGGGACGTTGGGGGACGTTGGGGCGTTGGGACGTTGGGGGCGTTGGGACGTTGGGGGGGACGTTGGGGGACGTTGGGGCGTTGGGACGTTGGGGGCGTTGGGGGACGTTGGGGCGTTGGGACGTTGGGACGTTGGGGGACGTTGGGGCGTTTGAAGGTCGATTTGATGTTTAATAAGACGTGTATGCCAAGTCTTGGCATCAGTGGCGAGTCATACATGGCTGAGAAAAAGAAACCCCCCAGTATTGAGAAACGGCGTCTTGTGGAAGAATTGCATGCTCCGGCGAGAAGACATTTTCCCGAAGACGCGTCATAATACATGGATACGATGATCTATGGCAAGCGGACGTGGTCGAGATGCGCATTTACACGCGGTATAACAGAGGCTTCCATTACATACTCACTGTTATCGATGTGCTGAGTAAGCATGCGTGGGCTATACCCCTCAAAACCAAGAATGGAGCTGAGGTTTCTACTGCGATTGGGAAGATAATCCGAGACGGTGGAAGGTATCCGAAAAATTTGCAGACCGACAAAGGAAAGGAATTTTACAACGCAAATGTGCAAAAACTTTTGTCAAAATACAGCATAAATCATTATTCAACGTATTCAGTGATGAAAGCATCAGTCGTTGAGCGATTTAATCGTACGCTCAAACAACATGTGGAAAATGTTTACCCTTAATGGAAATTACAAATGGATCGATTCGATTCAACATCTCGTATCAAAGTACAACGCGCGAAAGCATCGAACTATTGGTATGCGACCAATTGACGTTACACCAACAAACGCCGCTAAGCTCTTAACAACGGTGTATAGTCATATAAAAATTGCCGCTCCCGCACGATTCAAAGTGGGAGATGCGGTACGCGTGAGCAAATTTAAGACAATTTTTGAAAAAGGTTACACACCGAAATGCAGCACTGAAATATTTACAATCTCCGAGGTACAGAAAACTAATCCTGCAACGTATCTGTTGAAAGATGCTTATGAAAATCAATTGCCGGAGGATTCTACGAACACGAGTTGCAACGAGTTGCTAATTCCGACGTGTATCTGGTTGAAAAAGTATTACGTAAAAAGGGGAACAGTGTATACGTAAAATGGTTAGGACTCAATAACTCGCACAATTCATGGATCCATAAAAGTAATGTTTTATAATCATTTGTTGCTTTAATAAATATATCATATTTTAAAGGCATCTAATTTCTTTTCCCACGCCCATAATGCTTGTCAATGTTATACGTTCTGCTGAGGTTGCATTTTTGCACGTGTTCATGGTATTATAAAAGATATTTGCAAACATTGCACTTTTCGCAGAAGAATACGTAACATAAAAATTCCTCTCCCCCACCCCACCCGCTTCGCATGATTTCGGTCGATTCGTACCACGAATGTGATGCCATAGAATTTGATAATGCTTGTCAATGTTATACGTTCTGCTGAGGTTGCATTTTTTGCTCGTGGGAACAGTATTGCGCATAAACATGAGGCCGTCAAAATCCTTCGTGAATATTATGATAAAAATTCTCCTGCGGATTGCGAGCTGTTGACATTTGCAGTGAATAATATGTTATACGATGCCATTAATAATTAAATAAAAAATATATCTAATTTTGTAATTACATAATTTATACTCTCACTGAATTATAATAAAAGATTAAATATATAAATTTTATAAAAACTGTGTGTTGAGCACGCGTATTCATGGCTGTGTCAAAATACACACTATGTCAGCGAGAAATATAAACAATTTGTAATTCATATTAAAACGGAACAGTATTGCGCATAAACATGAGGCTGTCAAAATCCTTCGTGAATATTATGATAAAAATTCTCCTGCGGATTGCGAGCTGTTGACATTTGCAGTGAATAATATGTTATACGATGCCATCACTTTTATAAAAATAGTAAAAAGACATCTAATTTCTTTCCCCCTTTTACCGACATCTGACAATTATCTCTTTCTGATAATTACCAACCATTGATATCAATTACCGACCTAATTACCAACCGTTGATACTAATTACCGACCTAATTACCGACCCTTGATACTAATTACCAAACCTAATTACCGACCGTTGATACTAATTACCGACCTAATTACCGATCGTTGATACTAATTACCGACCTAATTACCGACCGTTGATACTAATTACCGACCGTTGATACTAATTACCGACCGTTGATACTAATTACCGACCTAATTACCGACCCCCCACCACAGCACTCCCCCCCACGGTCGGGCCCCACCCCCCCACCCCACTCCCCTAGCCCCCTTGATTCCCCTCCCCGCACCCCTGGCCCCCACCCCACTCCCCCTGGCCCTCGATTCCCTCCTCCCCGCACCCTCTGGGACCATGGCTCAGAACTCCCCTTACTCAACTACTGCTGCCGGCCTCCGAGGGGTAGAAAAGGGGTAGCGGCGGTTGCGAGTTGGGGCTCGCAGCCGCCACTAGACGCGGCCCCGGGATGGATGGCGGCAGGACGAAGTGGC
Organism: Colletes collaris; assembly: GCA_030068185.1. Lineage (NCBI taxonomy): Eukaryota > Metazoa > Arthropoda > Insecta > Hymenoptera > Colletidae > Colletes > Colletes collaris. Next base: position 83,531 of record JASGYR010000217.1, on the reverse strand, counting down.
CTCGTCCTGCCGCTATGAGACAGAGCGATTACCGGGGGGACCGTTTGTCCCCCCGCGGGTGGGCGCACAGCGCGGGCACGGGGAGGATACCGGAAGTATGCTTCGAGCGATTCTCGGTATCCTCCCAAATCGTGCGGTAGGGTCACCGTAGGGTTTTTAGTGGGTAGGTCCCGCGCCAGTTATAATGGGCGCGGGGAATCCCACACACCCCTCCCGCCTCTCCCCAAAGAGGTGGGAGGGAGACTTTCGAAGATTTTCCCCACGACAAAAAAAAAAGGCCGGGGGCACCCCGCGACAGGTGCTCGACGAGGCGGGCAGCAATCACCCGCTCGAAGAGCTTGCCCACCTCGTCTGGGAGACAGATGGGCCGGTATGCGGATGGAGACTCCGCGGGCCGACCCTCCTTACGGAGGAGGACCATCCTCGCCACCTTCCAACTGGGGGGGAATCGCCCGTCCCTCAGGCATCGGTCGAACATCCGCCTGAGGTCGGCCCCAAGGACGCCCTGAGTCAAGACCCAAACCCGGCCGGGCACACCATCCGGACCCGGGGCCGTGTTACGCGCCCCGAGCCGTCTGATGGCGGCGGTCAGATCCTCCTGAGTGATCCCCAGTTCGGCCTCCCACTTCCTAGGGACTGCCGCCTCCGCTGGAGGACGTGGTTCCCTCACCCGACTTGGGAAAAGAGTATCGACCACGTCCTCCAGCAGCCGGGGGTCAAGACCCTCGGTGACGGGGGGCGCCCACAAGGCGGAGCTTCTTCAGCACCACCCTGTACGGGCGCCCCAAGGATCGTCATCGAAGGTCTGGAGGAGATCCTTCCATGCCCGGGACTTGGCCCGTTTGATGGTGAACTGCAGAGCAAGCCGCGCCATCCGATATGCCTCATACAGGTCATCTGCCATCGCTCGCGCCACGCCATCGTCCGGTCGTAGACGACGGCGCGCGCGGGTGTACTGGCGTCGGACGCGGACACTCGCGACCCGCAATTCCGCGATCGCGGCCGACCACCAGTACACCGCCCGGCTAGGAGAAGCGCGCCCGACCCGGGGCATCGACGCGTCGCAAATGTTTGCTACTAGTACCCCGAGTCGGGCAGCCTCCTCCTCCATGCTCGGCAACTCGGCCGCCACCTGCGGCCAGGTTGCAGCGAGGGCAGCTGCCATCAGGGCGTCCTTGTCCAGGCGCCGAAGCGCCCAGCGGCGCGGTGGTGTGCCATCCGGGCGGTGGTGCCGGGATGCAGCCCCGGCGGCAGAGACCTCCATCCGGATATACCTGTGATCGGAGAGTGTCTGTGCCCCCGGGAGCACCTGCCAACCCGACACCATGTGCACGGCGTTGGGGGTCGCGAATCCAACATCCACGATAGACCCCCCATATCGCCGCACGCACGTGTGCTCCGACCCCCAGGTCAGGTAACCGAAGGCCGAACCCCGCCGCCCAGTCGCCCAGGATCCCGCCGCGAACGGTGGTCCTAGGGGATCACCAAGCCACCGACTTGGCGTTAAAGTCCCCCAGGACCAGCACCGGCCGGGCCTCGCAGCGCTGCACGCATGCCGCGACCTCGGCCAAGTACAGCTCGAACGCGGCGTGACCGCTGCGGGGCGAGATGTAGCACACCACTACGGCGACTCTCCCCCAGTCGACGGCGACGAAACCCCGACCGCGTTCCAGAATGGAGAACGGCGGGGACCCGTCGCCACCTCCCCATACCGTCGCCACCAAACCGTCCGCGTCGCCCACTATATGTGTTTGATCAGGCACGCGGTGCGGCTCGGCGGCGACCGCCGGGCCAACACCCCCCACCGCGAGGACTTGGGACATCATGTCCTGTGCCGCGCGGCAGTGGTTGAGATTGGCCTGGAGGGGGTGGCGGGGCGCCGTTATTTAACGGCCGTCCCAGCCTCCTCCCGGCTGTCCGTCCCCGTGGCACCGTCCACCTCCATTGTATACGCTGCCAGCGACCGCGGTGCCTGAACCGGGGTGGTACCCATCTTCTTCCCCTTCCAGGAGGGGGGAGAGCACTTTTTGCTCCCCACCCTGTGATCGGCTGGCCTCCCGATGACCGCACATAGCGGGCAGTGGGGGGTAGCCGGGCACTGGCTCGCGCGGTGGTCATTCGCCCCGCAGCGGTAGCACTGACCGCTGCGGTCCACCGGCGAGGTGCACCACTGCCTCACGTGCCCCAACTCGAGGCAGCGGTGACACTGGAGTGGGCGCGGCGCAGGTATCTCCACTCGCGCCTGAACCCACCCCACCAATAACCTCCCGGATTCCGCCTCCTTTCGGGCGGCGGAGAGGGGCCACCGGGCCCACACCGACCCCAGGCCGGAAGGAGACCTGAAGATTTCTCCGAAACGCACGTCTCCCTCGGGGCAATCACCCGCCCTCGCTAGGGCACAGGACACCTCCTGCGCGGTGACCGAATCGTCCAACAAACCTATGCGCATCTCTGTGCGCTTCGTGGGCCGGGCAACTCGGACACCCCGCTCGCCCAGCTGCTCCTGGAGCCACCGTGGGTCGTGGTGGTGGAGGTGGAGGTGGAGGGAGGATAGGAGGGAGGGTTGCGCTGTTCCCGCGCCTCTGCCCTCATACTCCCCGTCGCTCCTCCCCACCTGGAGATGCAGCCTCTAAACTGCCTGTGGCTGAGTTTTCGTTTGAGTCACCTTCGGCAACGGTCACCGAAGTCGAACAGGTGATCTAAACAAACCGTTCAAGTTCGAAAGTACAAGGATTTCGGAAGGTGAGAACGGTTGATTCTCACCGGCCGCTTGTCGTCTATGCGAAAACGGAAAGTTGGTGGTAATATCCACCAATCTCGTTATCGCTTAGGCACGGGGACAATTAGCCTCCGCTAACGCCCCTAAATCGAAATTTGAACGACTCTTCGCCGGAAAAGATCAGTTCCTGATCAACCATGGAAGGCGAAAGTACACCTTTGAGCCCCGCGACCCCGGAAAGCGCGATATCCTCGCCGGGACTCGATGTCGCATTCGAGCGCATCCTCCAGCTGGGAGGGCTGGCAGAAATGCCCCCCACAAAATTAGAGGCCGAGGAGACTCCGCCAGTGCCCTCGACCAGCAAGGGAGGTCAGGAGCCCCTGCTCTTCCCAGTGGGCAGGCGCGTAATCGCCGTGCCGGCGCACATCCCACGCACCACTCGCCGGCGGAAGTGCCTCGTTCCCGGAGGACGCTACGTCCTCCGGTGGTACAAGGTCGGGACGCTGAACTCCTACGACCACCGGAGGGACAACCCACCGACGCCAGCAGCGACAACTGCAGCCGCTGCAACAGCGGCTGCAACTCACGCGGCCGCGCCAGCACCGGCTACGCCTGCATCGGCCGGGCAGCCGGCGAAGGACCAGCCCAAATCCAAGAAGCGGCAGCGGCATCGACGAGCACTCGCAACCACGCAGAAACTGCTGGAACTACCACCGGAACACCGGACTAAAAAGCCGGAAAGCCGGAGGGAGAGGCGCAGGCGGAGGCCTGCCAACCCCCCCTCAGGGGCTGTGTCCGGCAATCGTCGGTCGCAGTACGGGGCGTAGCGACCCCGAGGTACCTGAAGCTAATCACACCGTAAGCCTCCTGTTGGTCGTCGCGACGACCCATCTCACAATTCCTTTTTGGTTTTGTGAATGATACGTGACGGCAGGAGAAGCGGGGCCTTGGCTTAACCGCCTGGGCCAAGAGTATGGCGACTTCTATAAAATCGCCCTCCAATCTTAAGATATGGTGCGCGGCGATGGGATGCCTGGTTGGGGAGAAGGCCCAATCCCATGCGACCACCTCCGGGGCACCTGCCGAACCCCCGGAGTATTAGGCTTACCCGGGTAAGGCGGCTCTGCCAGGGTGGACCTTTATTTCCGACCTACGCGTGGGAATTATATGGAAACAAAAATTAAAACCGGTATGGGACGGGCTGTTTCGGTTGGGGAGGACGAAGACGGTGCTGGGGCTGGAGTGCCGGTGCTCGCGCCTCACTCAGCGCCTGGCCTGGCTTCGTGAAAGGTGGAGGAGGACGATGAGACTGCGTCAGTCTCGTCCTTCTCCTCCACGAGGAGCCACATAGGCTCCAAGAGGAAGCGGACGGGGCAGGCCGTCGACGAAGTGGGCAAGGCGATGAGCCCGGTTGTGATGTTGAGCTGTCTCAGGGACGAGGTAACCGAGGAGATATCCGAGAGGATCTCCTCGTCCCTGAGGCGGGTCGAGAAGGTTGCGGCAGCCTGCTCTCTAAAGGGGCAGAAAAGCAGCGCGGCTAAGGCCCTGCGAGAGGCTGCGCAAAATATGGGAGAGGCGACGCAGGAGCTGAGCGGGCGAAATGCCCTGCTGCAGCTCCTGGTGGAGGAGGAGCGACGGGGAAGGATGAGGGCAGAGGCGCGCTGGAACAGCGCAGCCCTTCCTCCTATCCTCCCTCCACCTCCGCCTCCACCACCACGACCCACGGTCATGGAAAAAAAGCGGAGTGCGGCGGCGGTGTTGCGGGACCTTCCATCCGCACTCCGGCCGTGCAGAGTTCCCCATCCTCCTCAGAGGACGAACTTCTGAGGAGGATCGGGAATATGATGGATAGTAAGCTGGCCGCCTTCCGGGAGGAGCTCCTCCACGGATGTGCGGTCAGCAACAAGAAGGCGGTGCCTCCCCGACCAAAGTCGGTTCAGGCGGGGAAGGCAAAGGTGGGGGAGGGAAGGCTCCACCCACCGTGGCCGTTCCGGTGCCGCGGGTCGCGACCCCCCAGGGGGTTTGTGTACCCGCGGCCCCGGTGTACGCGTCCTCTGCGGCACCATCCCAAGAGGGGGGGCGTCTTGGAGCGAGGTGGTAGGGCGGAAGGCGAAGAGGGCGGCGAGGAAGGCCTCGCAGCCGCGACCTGCTACCTCGCCGCCCGCGGCCAAGGGAAAATCCGCGAAGATGCGACCAGGGCGCCCCCCTAAAACGGCAGCAGTGACGCTGACCGTTCCTCAGGGGGGCGACCTGACACTCGTGGGGGCGATGCAGCTCGCCAGGGATAATATATCCCTGGAGGAGCTTGGCATCGCTTCCGTGAGGGCGAAGAGGGCCGTGACCGGGGGTCTCCTGCTGGAGATCCCTGGTCCAGAGGGCGGCGTGAAGGCGGATCGACTCGCCCAGAGGCTCCAGGAGCAGCTGGGCGAGCGGGGTGTCCGAGTCGCCCGGCCCACGAAGCGCACAGAGATGCGCATATGTGGGCTGGATGACTCGGTCTCCGCGCAGGAGGTGTCCCGTGCCCTAGCGAGGGCGGGTGATTGCCCCGAGAGAGATGTGCGGATCGGAGAAATTCGCAGGTATCCTTCCGGCCTGGGGTCGGTGTGGGCCCGGTGTCCCTTCTCCGCCGCCCGAAAGGTGGCGGAATCCGGGAGGGTATTGGTGGGGTGGGTTTCGGCGCGAAAGGAGATACTCGCGCCGCGGCCACTCCAGTGTCACCGCTGCCTCGAGCTGGGGCACGTGAGGCAGTGGTGCACCTCGCCGGTGGACCGCAGCGGTCAGTGTTACCGCTGCGGGGCGAATGACCACCGCGCGAGTTGCAGTGTTCGGCGGCCCCCCACTGCCCGCTATGTGCGGACATGGGGAGGCCAGCCGATCACAGGGTGGGGAGCAAAAAGTGCTCTCCCCCCTCCCGGAAGGGGAAGAAGAAGGGGCCCGTCCCGGTTCAGGCACCGCGGTCGCTGGCAGCGTCCACAATGCAGGTGGACGGTGCCACGGGGACGGACAGCCGGGAGGAGGCTGGGACGGCCGGTAAATAACGGCGCCCCGCCTCCTCCTCCAGGCCAATCTCAACCACAGCCGCGCGGCACAGGACATGATGTCCCAAGTCCTCGCGGAGTGGTGGGTTGGCCTGGCGGTCGCCGCCGAGCCGTACCGCGTGCCGGATCACCCACATTGGGTGGGCGACGCGGACGGTTTGGTGGCGACGGTATGGGGAAGTGGCGACGGGTCCCCGCCGTTCTCCATTCTGGAGCGCGCTCGGGGTTTCGTCGCCGTGGAATGGGGGGGGAGTCGCCGTAGTGGGGTGCTACATCTCGCCCCGCAGCGGTCACGCCGCGTTCGAACTGTACTTGGCCGAGGTCGCGGCATGCGTGCAGCGCTGCGCGGCCCGGCCGGTGCTAGTCCTGGGGGACTTTAACGCCAAGTCGTGGCTTGGGGATCCCCTAGGACCACCGTTCGCGGCGGGATCCTGGGCGACTGGGCGGCGGGGCTCGACCTTCGGTTACTAAACCGGGCGTCGGAGCACACGTGCGTGCGGCGATATGGGGGGTCTATCGTGGATGTTGGATTCGCGACTCCCAACGCCGTGCGCATGGTGTCAGGTTGGCAGGTGGCCCCGGAGGCAGAGACACTCTCCGATCACCGGTATATCCGGATGGAGGTCTCTGCCGCCGGGGCTGCGGCCCGGCACCGCCGAACAGATGGCACCCCACCGCGCCGCTGGGCGCTTCGGCGCCTGGACAAGGACGCCCTGATGGCAGCTGCCCTCGCTGCAACTTGGCCGCAGGTGGCGGCCGAGTTGCCAAGCTATGGAGGAGGAGGCTGCCCGGCTTGGGGTACTAGTCGCAAACATTTGCGACGCGTCGATGCCCCGGGCCCGGCGAGCTTCTCCTCGCCGGGCGGTGTACAGGTGGTCGGCCGCGATCGCGGAATTGCGGGTCGCGAGTGTCCGCGCCCGACGCCAGTACGCCCGCGCGCGCCGTCGTCTACGACCGGACGATGGCCTGGCGCGAGCGAGGGCAGATGACCTGTATGAGGCATACCGGATGGCGCTGGTTGCCCTTCAGGTCGCCATCAAACGGGCCAATACCCGGGCATGGAAGGATCTCCTCCAGACCCTCGATGACGATCCTTGGGGGCGCCCGTACAGGGTGGTGCTGAAGAAGCTCCGCCCGTGGGCGCCCCCCGTCACCGAGGGTCTTGACCCCCGGCTGCTGGACGACGTGGTCAATACTCTTTTCCCAATTCGGGTGAGGGGACCACGGCCTCCGGCGGAGGCGGCAGTCCCAAGGGAGTGGGCGGCCGAACTGGGGGTCACTCAGGGGGAGCTGGCCGCGGCCATCAGATGGCTCGGGGCGCGTAACACGGCCCCGGGTCCGGATGGTGTGCCCGGCCGGGTTTGGGTCTTAACCCAGGGCGTCCTTGGGGCTGACCTCAGGCGGTTGTTCGACCGATGCCTGAGGGACGGGCGATTCCCCCCCAGTTGGAAGGTGGCGAGGATGGTCCGCGGAGTCTCCCTCCGCATACCGGCCCATCTGTCTCCTCGACGAGGTGGGCAAGCTCTTCGAGCGAGTGATTGCTGCCCGCCTCGTCGAGCACCTGGCGCGGGGTGCCCCCGGCCTGGCCGACTGCCAGTACGGTTTCCGGGAGGGTCGATCGACCATCGACGCGATAGGTCGTGTCAGGGCCCTCTCGGAGTCGGCCGTCTCCCGGGGAGGGGTGGCTTTGGCAGTGTCCTTGGATATTGCCAACGCCTTTAACACCCTGCCCTGGGAGGAGATAAGGAGGGGGCTCGAATATCATCGGGTCCCCCCTTGTCTCGGGGTGGTCATCGGGGATTATCTCCGCGGCAGGTGGATCGAGTATCCGAGCCGGGATGGGCATATGCGGAGGGAGCTGTACTGCGGTGTTCCGCAAGGGTCGGTCCCATCGCGTACGACGCAGTGTTGCGGGCCGACCTCCCCGACGGCGTCAGCGCCGTGTGTTATGCAGATGACACACTGGTGCTGGCCGTCGGGGCGCACTGGGGGAGGGCCAAGCTTCTCGCGGAGGAGGGGGCGCAACGCGTCGTCGACCGGATCAGAGGGATGGGGATGACGGTGGCGGTCCATAAGACCGAGGTGATAGCGTTCCATTCACCTCGGCAGGATCCGCCAACCCCTCTGATCCGCCTGGGCGAGGCTAATATTGAGGTGAAGCCCCAGATGAGGTATCTGGGGCTGATCCTCGATAGCCACTGGCGCTTCGAGGAGCATTTCCGCTGCCTGGTCCCCCGGCTGGAGAGGATGGTCGGGTCTTTGGGCCGGATTCTGCCCAACCTGGGGGGCCCGGCGGGCCGAGTTCGCCGCCTCTATGTGGCAATGGTTCAGTCGGTGGTCCTATACGGGACCCCCGTCTGGGCGGACGACCTGGCGGCCTCCCGGCGCGGCATGACTATGCTGCGTCGGGTGCAGAGGCGGATGGCTCTAAGTGTCGTCCGCGGGAACCTGACCGTGTCACTTGAGGCGGCGACGATTCTTGCGGGGATGCCGCCCATGGATCTCCTCGCGCGGCCGCACGCGATGATGTATCGTCACCGCGTCGACCGTCGCGCGGGGGTGGGGGCGGTCCCGGGTGTGCAGGAACCTGCGCCAGGGCGGGAGTTGAAGCGCCAGGCACGGCAGTCCGTGGTGCACGCGTGGCAAGAGCTGTTGGCTCTGCCTACCGCGGGGCACCGGACAGTCGGGGCTGTTCGGCCACATCTATGTGAGTGGCTGGACAGAGGCCATGGAAGCCTCACTTACAGGATGGCACAGGTGTTCTCGGGGCATGGCAGCTTCGGGAGATACCTGTGCCGGATAGGGAAGGAGCCGACGGCGCGTTGCTGCCATTCTGACGCTGAGCAGGACACGGCGGAACATACCCTCGAGGTATGCGCTGCATGGGAGGGTGAACGCCGTGTCCTGATCGGCGTCATCGGGCGGGATGTCTCGCTGCCGGGCATGGTGCGCGCCATGCTCGGCAGCGAGGAGAAGTGGAGGGCCGTGGCCTCCTTCTGCGAAATCGTAATGTTGCAGAATGAGACCGCGGGAAGGGAGCGCGAGCGTCAGCGGCGTGCTGAGGCTCGCGCTCGTTTGGTGGCGAAGGCGTCGGCTGGGCGTCAGGCGACGCGGGCGGCCCCCTCGGCGTGGCGCATGACCCAGGCTAGGAGCGGGGTCCTGATAGGAGCCCCCTCCCGCCAGGCGGCGTAGGGTCGGACCGGATGGGGTGGCAGTGCCTCCTGTCCGGGTCCGGCGCACGGAGCGGCACCCTCGGTGGCCTTGTGCGGCCATGAGCTGCCGGCCTCCGAGGGGTAGAAAAGGGGTCGCGGCGGTTGCGAGTTGGGGCTCGCAGCCGCCACTAGACGCGGCCCCGGGACGGATGGCGGCAGGACGAAGTGGCCCCGTCGGGTGGGCGCAAAGCGCGGGCACAGGGAGGATACCGGAAGTATGCTTCGAGCGATTCCCGGTATCCTCCTACATCGTGCGGAAGGGTCACCGTGGGGTTTTTAGTGGGTAGGTCCCGCGCCAGTGATAATGGGCGCGGGGAATCCCACATACCGCTCCCGCCTCTCCCCAAAGAGGTGGGAGGGAGTCTATCGAAGATTTTCCCCGCGACAAAAAAAAAAAAAAAAAAAAGTCCCTCCGGCTCCGAATGATCGCTCTGGCGGTAAATACCGTCGTAGGGCAAAGAATCGACACGCTATCCTGTTGGAAAAAATTCGGGGATCACGATGCCGTCGTTAAATTAACAGGTCACCGAGCTCGTATCCGGGAAACAGAAAAAAAACATTCTGAAAATTCGAGGGAAAAAATAAACAAACAAACACCGTCGTCAGAATCCTAGGTCGTCGTGCCCGTTTTAGAGAAACAAAAAATATTTTCAATATTTCGAGGTGAATATAAAAAAGATAGTCTTGTTAAACAGTAAATAGTCTCTCCCCTAGGAGGCCGGGGTGTCCATGAGGATTTCCCCACGTTAAAAAAAAAAGGTCTGGGTTAGGACTGGGTTAGGTCTCCCTGTACCCCCACGCACCCGTTTGGTTGTCCAGGCGGCAGGGGAGGTGAACCCCTACGTGGCGCGTCCCCAGGTGGCGGATAGGGGCAGCCGCTGGGATGGGATGCGGGAATGAGGTCATCAACCTATGAAGGCTGGTGTCTGCATCCTCGCATAGCATCCCGGAGGTTGGAACGAAAGCTCCCGCGGACCAAATACCAGTATGAGTGTGTTGCGCGTGTGAATGTGTGTGTGAGTGGACTGGGGCATGGGGTATTTGCCGCGGGTTAAACCTAAGGCCGCAGGTTGGCCAGTTGGCTGCGGGTGTGTCCTGCGGCCAACATGGCCCCGCGGCCGGCGGCTTAGTCCCATGTCACGGGGCCGCGGGCGCTGGTGACCAGGCGCCTGTGGCTGAGTGGAAATGCGGTGGGAGGAGTGCCTCTCACCGGGAAGGGCCTGAAAAGGCACGGCGCGGCGGGGGAGTCTGTGATGTCTCACTAGAGTTCCCGGTCCCTCGCCAAGCGCCTGAGGATGGTCACCGTGGGGTTTTAGCCGGTAAGAGTCCGGCACTACCCGCCGGCCCGCCCATCGGGTGGGCCCGCGGGTGTCCATGAGGATTTCCCAACGTACAAAAAAAAAAAAAAAAACAAAAGGTCTCCCGGTACCCAGACGATCTAAGGCAATGTGGATCCCGGAAATAGCGGAACGGCGGCGCGAAGCCAACAGGAAGCACAGGGCCTACCAGTGGGCCCTAAAACGGGACAGGCCCTGGGCCGGGGTCCTCCGTGAGAGCTACAGGGAGTCCAGGAAGGCCCTCAGGAGAGCCATCAGTAAGAGTCGGATGGCCGCCTGGAGGGGTCTGTGTGGACAGGTCGAGGGTGACGTCTGGGGAAAGCCCTACAAGGCGGTGATGAGAGTAGTCAAGCCCTGGTCGGACCCGCCATTGCTATCTGTGGATAAGGCCAGGGAGGTGGTGGAGGCGCTGTTCCCCAGGGCTTCTGGGGAACCCTCACTCCGGAGCTTCGACCCGGGGTGGGAGGCAGCACTCGAGGGTTTTGAGCCTGTTGAGCCCGGGGAGGTCGTGGAGGCCTGTTCGAGGCAGCGCCGCGTCGTGGCTATGCGGCGCGTAGCCGCCCGGACCTAGCAGGGCGATGCGTCGCTACGCGACTTTGCGCCTGCGCGACGGAGCCCAGCCGTGGCCGTCGATGCTTGCAGATCGTTACGGATCATTCGTGAGCCGTCGGCGATCAGGAGCAGATCCTGTGACGATCTCTCCCATTTTTCGTACGAAGCTCCGAGGAGAATGAGACGATCTCTCTCCTCGTAATCGAATCAAGTTTGCGGACATTCATTTATTCAGGAAAATCTCGTCATAGCGACTTGAGATTTTCTCGAATAAAAGGACAATCTGCCTGTTGTTGAAGCGATCGCTGTGCACGCCGCGCGTGACACGATCGTAGACGCAGGATTGTGATTGAACGTTGCAGTTCGTTGCCGCCACTGCGACGTTAGGGATTCGGTGTTAATCACTTTGAGTCTCTTCCTATTAAATACGGTTTGATCCACTGTAACGGAGATACCGACATACTGGTTATCGCCAGGTGGTGGTTCGCTGTTCGAAGGGATCGAGGAACCCACTCGAATCGCCCGTCTGTTGTACCACATAGAGTGCACCGACCGGTGGAGTTGTGGTTTCATCGACCCGTGTGAGCTATACGGCGTAGGAGCAACCGGAAGTTGGATACCCAGATATTGGTATCACTTCGCGGTGCTCACCGTGCACCGGGCTTTAGAGAACCCGCTCCAGTGAACCAGTCGTGAGGTGACAAGGTAGAGCACAAGCGACCACTGGAGCAAAGGGGTCGAAGCATCGGCCGTCCACCGTTACACCCACTACCAGATGTGAGTCGACCACACTGGGCTGTGACCGTAGGGTGGTTAGGAATTGCAAAGGACGTCGTCCTAATTCGGCGAGCCGCAGGCCAGTTCCTCGTGAAGGGCACCGCCGACGAGGGACCACGGCGGGCTGCCGGGCGATTCCTTCAAGGAAAGGAATCGCTGTCGAGGCAGCTGCGTGGGTAGGCCGCAGGCCGTTCCTGAGGAGCCGCCGACGAGGTACCCGTAACTGGACGAGACGTCCTCTTGCGTGGGTGGCGTTCCAACGTCACCCGCACGGTGAGCGTGCTCGCGGGATATAGCCATTTGGAGCCTTACAACCTCCATTTGGTTTCCCGTCCGTGGCATTGCGAAGCGAACCCGGTAAATCAGAGGAAAACCTCGTCTACCCGGTTGTGCGCGTCGGTGATATCGTAAAAAACGACTATCACCGACCAAAGCAAAATAATACAGTCCACTAGCTATTGCGCTGAATTGCCAGTTAGCTCTGCCCTCCAAGCACACCAGACTGTCGCTGGAGCGCGAGACAATCAGCTGACGAGCGCGTAATCGGTGACTTGTCCGCAAAATAATTATACTTCTCGTATAATTTTTGTTACAGAAGACCATAGAAAGGAAAAGGATGGCTGGGAGGGGGGTCCTGATAGGAGCCCCCTCCCGCCAGGCGGCGTAGGGTCGGACCGGATGGGGTGGCATTGCCTCCTGTCCGGGCCCGGCGCACGGAGCGGCACCCTCGGTGGCCTGGTGCGGCCGTTATCTCCCGGCCTCCGAGGGGTAGAAACGGGTTCGCGGCGGTTGCGAGTTGGGGCTCGCAGCCGCCACTAGACGCGGCCCCGGGACGGATGGCGGCAGGACGATGTGGCCTCGTGCTGCCGCTATGAGACAGGGCGATTACCGGGGGGACCGTTTGTCCCCCGCGGGTGGCGCAAAGCGCGGGCACGGGGAGGATACCGGAAATATGCTTCGAGCGATTCCCGGTATCCTCCCAAATCGTGCTGAAGGGTCACCGTGGGGTTTTTAGTGGGTAGGTCCCGCGCCCGTTATAATGGGCGCGGGGAATCCCACACACCCCTCCCGCCTCTCCGCAAAGAGGTGGGAGGGAGTCTTTCGAAGATTTTCCCCACGTGAAAAAAAAAAAATAGAAAGGAAAAGGAAGGAGGAGACGCGGCCGAAAGGAGAGCCGTCGTCTCATTCATTTTCTTTTAGTTTAAGGTTTCTATAAAATAATAGTTTCGGTTTATCTATTTTTGTAATAAAAAAGTTATTTGAAAACTTGTAACAATTTCTCTTCCCTATCTTCTCTGTTTAATGATTGCATAATGCCGAGCGATTATCCTCGGCCGCAATTACCGTTAATCCTGTTAACGTACAATAACCAAGAGATTATCTCTAATTGGATTTGTATAGCGAACGGTGATTGAAAAACGTGTGTATTATTAGTTTTTCTAGCATCGGTAACGGCTCATTACCTTTCGATTCGAGTGTGCTAACGGTGTTAGTGACGTCAGTACCGTGAGAGTGTAGTGCGCCGATAATGTGACAAGGAGAGGCGGCCGAAATTCAGACAGTTCCACGTAACGACCAGTTACAGTACCGCGGCGACGTCTTCGGCTGTCAATCCGATCATTCTTACGGCGACTTCTGAACGAGAAGCATCGGCTCCCGATCATATTCGATCAGAAGTTAATCGCGATTTAAGAGGGAAACTCCTCTTGCGAGAAAGCCGAAAAGACTGCTATTTAAAGGGTGTAGCGAGCCTTGCTCGAAAAGGTCGGAAAATTTATTCCCACCTTGCTTGGAAAACACGATTCGCATCCCGATTCGTGCAAGTTCACCTGAATCTCGTTCGAGAAAATCTCGATCGAGTTTAATTAATTTAAATTTACTGCAGATTTTGGAGGGCTCGAGAATACGCCAATAGGGTGTTCGACCCCTCCTGTGCGGAATTTAACGGTCGATTCCAACGTATAAACGTTGAATCATATAGAAGTCGGCGGTTACCGTCCATACTTCTGTGTGATTGCCCTTCGGCATAGGAGACACCAAAAGGAGGCACCTACGTGGTGTACCTCCTGGTGGGCTCACTGTAGTCAGGTCGGCGTCCATTTCGGACGTGTGATTTTCGGTCTTCGCCTCCTTATTTCTACAGATCCCGCCGGTGTAACGTTTAGAGGAGCACCAGTGCGGAGAAGTAACGGAGTCGTGGGTCAGGCCCCGCGTAGTTCAAAATACTGCAACGTATCACGTCGAGTAGTGCATTCGTGCAGTGAACAACATGTTGTCGGGCTTCGCAGTGTAACTCTCGGCCAAATAAGTCATCTGTTGGAACGTGTTAAGAGAAGCCGCAGATTGACGGTCGTGCAGTGCACTGCAGTGCGACTCGACGCACAGACTCAGTGTGCATACTCACGGGAACAGTGCATTAGGAGCCTTACAGCCTCCTCTTGCATCCCCGTCCACTGGGCAATCGACCACTGAATCGGCGAAGAAAAGAAGTTTAATTCTTTTCCTAGCCAAAATACAGTCCACGTTTATAATTCGTAATTTACGAAAGTTTACATTTCTCCGCTCCGGTACGTTCGAATTACGAAGCCAGGAGCGCGAGCAAACGAGCGCGACGAAGATACGTATACCGTGTACGTGTGTCTAACACATAGTCGTGTTTTTCTGTTCATAGGAATCTTGGCCTACCTCAAGCCTGCGAGTTCGGCGACCTAGCCTCGCGGAACGGCCAGACACGAGGCCGAATATTAATTCATTCTTATGGTTCAGTTTCGTTATCTTTATTATAATTGGTCATTGGTTTTTCTCCTTTTGTTTTCGCTTTATTTTTTGTAATAAACGGTCGGTCTTAAAGGCCGACGAAAAGAAAACCATTTGTGTCCGATTCACTTCCCGATAATTCTCCACACCTCTATCCGGACTCATACGTTAAAAGTGTATATCCAAGCTTTTTAACATAAGTCCCTCGTCCGGAACCACACAGTTAGAGCCCCTGAGTGCTCTAACATATTGACTTATTTTATTTTATTAATCAGACATTTGACATCTATATTTATATATACATACGTTTATGTGGACTTAGCTATTTATAGCTATGGTTATATATTCACATGTAAATCTATGTCGGTACTATATATACCTGACAGACGTGCTAAACTGCCCATTTATCAGTTTTTAGTTTTTACTTGGTTGCATATCAACTAGCATTTGATTACCTACCTACGCATCCACTAAACGATTTATTTATTTACACCTTCTTTAATTTACTGGCCCTATACGCGCATACATGGCTACTTTATTTATTTTGCTGTATCGACTTTTCACCTTATCCACTTTTATTTTATTTTATTTTATTCTTTTCATTCCCATTTCATTCATTTTGTTAGGGGGAGTAGGTTTGAAAAAACCTCGCCTAACGGTGGTCCGGATCGTGAGGGAAGGAACGTCGTGAAAAGAATACAGATTTTCTAATTTAATTTTCGCTTAGTCGAATTACTCGACTAAGCCTTTTATTTTGAAACGTTTGTAAATCAAAATTATGTAAGGATGGTTTGCCCGGCCAGACGCCGCTGCAATTAATCCTGTTTGGTAAACCTGTAACAGAAAGAGACACGAATAGGCGTTAAATACCTGTGAACGTGAGTCACGCTGTGTGTCTTACTTTATCCGCGCTCGTCTGGTCTGTGCTTGTCGCACCCAGGAGCGGGGATCTCAGCCGCCGCGATGCGCAGCTAAGCTAGGGGACTGTATGTGTGAGCGTTCCCGTTAAATCGGGAATCGCTTGCTTATTATTGTCGTGTACGAGATTTCTGCTCGTCTAATTTCACGACTGCAATTTATGACTTTGATGTATGACTGTCGCAGGAAAAGGTGATCGGAGGGAGGTTGTAAGGCTCCAACCTTTCAGCCGGTCCCCGGAACTTCACCGCCTTCGTAAGTGCGTACGGCACTGTGTGGTGCAGGCTTGTCAACGGCGCCCTTAGGTCGACTTACGGTTGGGCCTGAGACCACGTTGCTTTGTCGGATGCTCCGTCCTACGCACAGGGACCGTACTCCCTGGAGATTTCTAGACGTGTCCTAGCTTTCGCCGATAGCTGGGGTTTAAAAAAGTGTCCCGCTTCGACTGGAAGACGGAAAATCCACCCAGGGTATTATTCACCCCTGTATGGTGGGTTCGAAGCCGTTTCTGACAGTCAATTGGAGGAAGGAGTTCGTACCTCGATCCTCTAGTGCACGATGATTCCACTCTTGGTTTCTTCCCACACCTGGATTATGGAGTCGTGCACTAAGAAAAGATGCGAAGAACCTCGCACCTATAAATTGGGATGCGCTTAGCCCTCTATCCCTGGGGAAATGATTGATTCCACTCAGGGTTTCTTCCCACACCTGTTTATGGATCGATTTCCCGGAAGCACTCGAATTACTGAGCCTATTCCGAATTAAATAAAGTCTGCTTACAGCTCGGTCGTGTACCGACTGGCTCGATACGATAACTCGCAAATAATTCCTTTGCCACTCCGAGGGTGGTCGAGGAACTCGACTCGGGTCGGATAGCTCGAATTATTTGTATATGCGACTGCTGAGCGTGTTCGTATACCGAAGTGCTCGTGGCAGTGGTTTGATAGCGAGTGACGGACGAGCACGAGCTGCCAAAAGTGAGCGCGTGAGTTTGGAGAGTCTTCCGTCACGCGGCGCTGTCGCCGTGTCTCTCGTCCGTCTCTGTCTATTATATAGTTTTCGTACCTTCTCTAAACTCGGGCGTTTAAACCGCTTGTTTCAAAATTGAGCGTTAATTAATCGTTCGCGTGACTTTGCAGAAAACCTCGAGAACCGTGTTTTTCTGTCCTCTATCATTTTGAATAGCGGACGCGTCGCCCTAGAATCTTCCTGGTCGGTCGCGTAACCGAAAACAAACCGGGTAACGAATTGTTTCGGATTTGAATTAACTATCGCATTTTAATCGATATTTAAACACATTTTATTTACCTCACCCTCATTTTTATTTTTATTTTTATTTTTATTTTTATTTGGATGTTATTCTCATCTACTGTATTATATTATCCCTTGCACACCTGTCCTGACTGCACGGGTTGGAGGACACTGAAACCCCAAACTCTGCAACCTTTTGCTTTTGATAAGACACTGGTGCCAAATATGGACACCAGGGCGGCGAAATAGTCGGATAGGGGTGGGGTTTTCTTCTCCTCTTATCCTTTATCCTTTCCTGTCTTTCTTACCTACCGCGGGTAGGTGTACCGACGGTGGAAGGTAAGTCCCGACCGATGGATGGGGGTGCACCGTCTGCTGGCGACGGAGACGAGGGCAGCACCGGGGAAGGGTAAGTACCTACAGAGTCTGCGAGGATCGACGGTCGGTACAAGTCATGCGCCCAGGTGGGGCGTCTACTGACGGTAATCTATCGACCGCCGGTGAGTTACCCCCAGATGGACGGTAAGCGGCCCTGGGGCTTTGCCGTGCAGCGCTTTCCGCTGCCGGTGTGTTACCCGGTGGAGGTACCAGTTATCACAGCTGGGTACCTTATCATAGATTATTTTATTTCATTTTATTTTACTTTATTTTCATTTTATATTTGTTTAAATATCGCGTTAATTCGATGCATATAAGAATAGTAGAATATTATTCGTCACCCGGTATTGTTTTTCTGCGTATGTAACCGACTCGAGACTGTTCGACTCTCGTGCCCGCTACTCGAAAACAAGACAGGTTATAAAAACTGTCACATACGGATTTCTTCGAAACATCACGCGATCGACGAAATTACGCGTGATTTCGAGCTAACGTTTCGGCGCGTGTATAAAGAGAAGGTACGACAATAATAAGTTGGACAAAGACGAATTCAAATTCGTCTACAGCGCCGCTAGTCGGAGATTCTCCCCTCCGAATTTGACTAACCGTGCTGGATCGTCACTTTGAATCTGGAATCGGTAGCGAGCACATGGGCATACGAACCCGCTCCCCCTTGAATTGAAAAACGGCCGACTAGTTCTGAGCTACTCGAACTATCGGAGAAATTACCAACGTGGTACGGAAGTTTAACACGAAAAAACGGATTGGCAATCCATCCGGTAACGTCTTAACTTCCACACACGTTATTTAATTTCAATTAAAATTAGAGTCGGAAGCGCGAGGAAGGTCTCGACGAAAACGGATAGGGAAACCATCCAGTACCGTCAATACTTCCATAATCGCTTACCTATTAATAAGATCAGATCGGAACACGACCTGATTAATTGATTAATTGACTGTAAAATCTCGCAGGTTATAATCCGAGATTTCGATTTCAGCAGTGGGTACGATTCACCTCAGCCTGAATACAGACTCGTATCCCTGTAATCAGAGATCGTATCCGAGGTATTCAGCAGTGGCTACGACCCACCTTGGCCTGAAAAATCAAAAAGTAAAAGAAAACACGTATCGCTGCAATCAGAGGTCGTGTTTAAGGTATCGAGGTTGATTCTCGTACCTCTCTTGAATATTAAACGGTTCGGAACCCACAATCCAGGGGTGTATAA
Source organism: Colletes collaris (assembly GCA_030068185.1). Taxonomy (NCBI): domain Eukaryota; kingdom Metazoa; phylum Arthropoda; class Insecta; order Hymenoptera; family Colletidae; genus Colletes; species Colletes collaris. Next base: position 65,366 of record JASGYR010000217.1, on the reverse strand, counting down.
AATACCCTGGGTGGATTTACCACCTTCTAGTCGAAGTGTGGGACAACTTTAACTCCCAGCTTACGACGAATCGCAGAATACCTCCAAAGATCGCCAGTCTAGTACGGTCACTGTGCGTAGGACGTTAATTCATTAAGCTTTACGTGGTGTCAGACACAATCGTAAGTCGACCCAAGGGCGCCGTTGGCACACCTGCATCACACCGTGCCCGTACGCACGCAATAAGGTGGTAAAAAGGGCTGAGGAGCGGGTACGGTTGCAGCCTTACAACCTCCACCCGTTACCCTCTCCTACGACAGTCAAAAACTGCAGTCGAGGAAGAAACGAGGTTGAATCTCGTCTTCCCAAAACTGCAATATGAAGTTTCCCGGTTTAAAGGGAACGCACAGCATATACAGTCACTAGCTTAGCCGCGTAACGCGGCGGCTGAGTTTCCCGCTCCTGAGCGCGACGAGCCTAATCAGGAGCGCGTGTACATTAAAACGAGACGGATAGCGTGACTCACGTTGCCGTATATTTACACCTAGTTCCGTCTCTTTTGTTTCAGAACCGCGTGACACGAGCAGCCGCCAGACGACGGCCAGACGGATCACGCTTAATCCGAAAAGGCTGTAATAATTTAAAGGGCCGAAAAATAAAAGACGTCATCGAACTTTCGACGACGTGAAAATATATATAACGTGTGACAATTACTTTTTCACCCTCCTATTCCCTCGTGATCCGGACCCCCGTTAGACGAGGTTCTCAAATCAGTGTTTGAGCCCTCCACATTCTAACAATATTATTTTATTTTATTTTATTTTATTTTATTTCATTTTATTTTGATTTTATTTTATTTTAATTTTATTTCTATTTTACTCCAGTTACTCTATTTTATTTTATCCTCTATCTTTTATTTAGTTATATATAGCTTACCTAGTTAGTTATTTATTTATTTTATTCCGACTCTTTTGTTTTTACTTATTTATTTATTTATTTACTTGCATTTATCTATTTATTTATTTATTAGCCGGTTATTTATTTTATACTTTATTGGTCTATTTATTTTAGTTACGTATGTATGTATGTAAGTATTTATTTCATTTCCATCTATCTGGTTTTCTGTTCTGGTTTGTTACCTATTTATTCATTCATCTATTTATTTACTTACTTATTTATTCTATTTTATTTTATTTCATTTTATTTTGATTTTATTTTATTTTATTTTATATACCAAGTGGCTATCTTTACATACAAGTTCTTACCTAGCATTTTATACTGTATTAATTCTTTTCTATAACAAGAACCATAACCATATGTATATGCTACCACTATAGACATTGATCATATGCTGCCGCATAATATTACTCAACTCAAGCAGTTATGACTGGCTTTTACGCCTCCATGGATTTTTATCTGGATCCCATATTATGTTATTTGCGTTATAGTACAGTATGGTATTTTACACATCTTACACTCTATCCCATTTTCTTATTTCTCCTATTGATTTATTTGGCTACTAGATTATAAATTTCTCACTTGTATTTACCTAGTTTTCACTTACTTACCCTCATCTATTTGTATTTTCATTTTCATTTACTTTTATTTTACTTTACTTTACTTTTATTTATACTCCTTTGCTTTTAGTTATATTTGTATTTTATTTTATATTTATTTTTATTTTTATTTTTATTTTATTTTATTTTATTTTATTTACTTACCTATTCACGGGTCCATTAGCATTTTCATCTACCATATCTACCATAGTTACTTTATCTTATTCCACACATTTAGACAGTGCTATATACCCAGTTTTAGATTATTGTACACTACTTTTTACCGGTTTTTTACGCCGTCATGGAGTCATTCTGAGTAATATTCTTAAATACTTCGTACTCCTTATCTTACCTTATTTCTACTATTTCAACTTCCACATTTTATACACTACATGTTATCCCATCTGTTTAAAATCCTTTATTTCATTTTAAATTTTATTTTGCTCTTAGCTTTATTTTACCCTTGGTTACTCTATCTCACTATTTCCTATCTGTCTCCTTTCCACTTGTTAAATTACACCATACTTTACTTATACGACATTTACCTGTATTAATTTATTTATTTACTTCTGTATTTATTTGTCTCTGTATTCACTGATTTTCACCTACGCACATGGAATTCTAGCATTCCATCTTCACTTCTACTCTGACATTTATTACAGGTATTATATATAACTCACCCATTATCCATACATACATATGGTATTACAGAGTACAGATACCGTACCCATACGATGCCACCACTATGCCATAGTTTTCACGTATCCCAGGGGTTTCTATGCCCCATGGGTCCTTATCACTTCTTTATTTCTCTGTGTACTTCCTGCTTTACTTAACTTTTACTATTCCAAGTACAAAATTTGTTTTATTCATTCCATTTCATTTTGATTTGTACTTTTAATTTTATCTCTGTTACTCTTTAACTTTACTTTTATACTAAATGAATATAAATACATTATCATACATGCTTCAGAACATTTATACATACTTATGTTTTTACTTTATTCAGTGAGGGTATTTTACACCCTCACAGGGACCTCACATTTTACCTGGTATTTTATTTTATACATTTATTCTTTTAATTTTTCATTTTTATTTACATTTTTACACATTTTATTTATTTATTTGTTCTTACATATATATATATTCTAATTTTATATTTATTTATTATGCCGCTGATTAATATAGTACACTATATCATATTATATTATACTATATCCGCTGGCGACGAGGAAAAGTCAGGGTACCCTACGGGGGCCAAACCAGGAGGAAACAAACTGTACCCATAGGTACTACGAGCGGTCTCTCGAGAGGCTTACCCGGGTAAGGCGGCTCTGCCCGGGTGGACCTTTATTTCCGACCTACGCGTGGGAATTACATGGATCCAATAATTAAAACGGGGATGGGACGGGTTGTTGCGTATGGGGAGGACGAAGACGGTGTTGGGGCTGGAGTGACAGCGCTCGCGCCTCACTCAGCGCCTGGCCCGGCTTCGTGGAAAGTGGAGGAGGACGACGAGACTGCATCAGTCTCGTCATTCTCCTCCACGAGGAGCCACAAGAGGAAGCGGACGGGGCAGGCCGTCGACGCAGTGGAACGGGCGATGAACCCGGTCGTGATGGTGAGTTGCCTCAGAGACGAGGTGACCGAGGAGATATCCGAGAGGATCTCCTCGTCCCTGAGGCGGGTGGAGAAGGTGGCCGCTGGCTGCTCGTTGAAGGGGCACAAGACCTGCGGGGCAGACCCCCTTAGGGAAGCGGCCCAGAGGATGGGGGAGGCGGCGCAGGAGTTGTGCGGGCGAAATGCCCGGTTGCAGCTCCAGTTGGAGGAGGAGTGACGGGGGAGGATGAGGGCAGAGGCGCGCTGGAACAGCGCAGCCCTCCCTCCTATCCTCCCTCCTACTCCACCTCCACCACCACGACCCACGGGCGTGGAAAAAAAGCGGAGTGCGGCGGCGGTGTTGCGGGGACCTTCCACCCGCACTCCGCCCGCGAAGAGTTCCCCATTTTCCTCAGAGGACGAACTTCTGAGGAGGATCGGGAACATGATCGATGGCAAGCTGGCCGCCTTCCGGGAGGAGCTCCTCCACGGAGGTGCGGTCAGCAACAACAAGAACGTGCTGCCTCCCCGACCAAAGTCGGTTCAGGCGGGGAAGGCTAAGGTGGGGAGAGGGAAGGCTCCACCCACCGTGGCCGTTCCGGTGCCCCGGGTCGCGGTCCCCCAGGGGGGTAGTGTACCCGCGGCCCCGGTGCGCGCGTCCTCCGCGGCACCATCCCAAGGGGGGGTGTCGTGGAGCGAGGTGGTAGGGCGGAAGGCGAAGAGGGCGGCGAGGAAGGCCTGCCTCGCCGCCCGCGGCCAAGGGAAATGCCGCGAAGGTGCGACCAGGGCGCCCCCCTAAAACGGCAGCAGTGACGCTGACCGTTTCTCAGGGGGGCGGCCTGACACTCGCGGGGGCGATGCAGCTCGCCAGGGATAATATATCCCTGGAGGAGCTTGGCATCGCTTCCGTGAGGGCGAAGAGGGCCGTGACCGGGGGTCTCCTGCTGAAGATCCCTGGTCCAGAGGGCGGCGTGAAGGCGGACCGACTCGCCCAGAGGCTCCAGGAGCAGCTGGGCGAGCGGGGTGTCCGAGTCGCCCGGCCCACGAAGCGCACAGAGATGCGCATATGTGGGCTGGATGACTCGGTCACCGCGCAGGAGGTGTCCCGTGCCCTAGAGAGGATCGGAGAAATCCGCAGGTCTCCTTCCGGGCTGGGGTCGGTGGGGGCCCGGTGTCCCCTCTCCGCCGCTAGAAAGGTGGTGGAATCCGGGAGGGTATTGGTGGGGTGGGTTTCGGCGCGAGTGGAGATACTCGCGCCGCGCCCACTCCAGTGTCACCACTGCCTCCAGTTGGGGCACGTGAAGCAGTGGTGCACCTCGCCGGTGGACCGCAGCGGTCAGTGCGACCGCTGCGACGCGAATGACCACCGCGCGAGCCAGTGCTCGGCGGCCCAAACTGCCCGCTTTGTGCGGACATGGGGAGGCCAGCCGATCACAGGGTGGGGAACAAAAAGTGCTCACCCCCCTCCCGGAAGGGGAAGAAGAAGGGGCCCACCCGGTTCAGGCACCGCGGTCGCTGGCAGCGTCCACAATGGAGGTGGACGGTGCCACGGGGACGGACAGCCGGGAGGAGGCTGGGACGGCCGTTAAATAACGGCGCCCCGACTCCTCCTCCAGGCCAATCTCAACCACTGCCGCGCGGCACAGAACATGATGTCCAAAGTCCTCGCGGAGTGGGGGTTGGCCTGGCGGTCGCCGCCGAGCCGTACCGCGTGCCTAATCACCCACATTGGGTGGGCGACGCGGACGGTTTTGTGGCGACGGTATGGGGAGGTGGCGACGGGTCCCCGCCGTTCTCCATTCTCGAGCGCGGTCGGGGTTTCGTCGCCGTGGACTGGGGGGTAGTCGCCGTAGTGGGGTGCTACATCTCGCGCCGCAGCGGTCACGCCGCGTTCGAGCTGTACTTGGCCGAGGTCGCGGCATGCGTGCAGCGCTGCGCGGCCCCTCCGGTGCTGGTCCTGGGGGACTTTAACGCCAAGTCGGTGGCTTGGGGATCCCCTAGGACCAACGTTCGCGGCAGGATCCTGGGCGACTGGGCGGCGGGGCTCGACCTTCGGTTACTGAACCGGGGGTCGGAGCACACGTGCGTGCGGCGATATGGGGGGTCCATCGTGGATGTTGGATTCTCGACCCCCAACGCCGTGCGCATGGTGTCGGGTTGGCAGGTGGTCCCGGGGGCAGAGACACTCTCCGACCACCGGTATATTCGGATGGAGTTCTCTGCCGCCGGAGCTGCATCCCGGCACCACCGCCCGGATGGCACCCCACCGCGCCGCTGAGCGCTTCGGCGCCTGGACAAGGACGCCCTGATGGCAGCTGCCCTCGCTGCAACTTGGCCGCAGGTGGCGGCCGAGTTGCCAAGCATTGGGGGGGGAGGCTGCCCGGCTCGGGGTTTTTTTTTTTTTTTTTTTTGTCGTGGGGAAAATCTTCGAAAGACTCCCTCCCACCTCTTTGGGGTGAGGCGGGAGGGGTGTGTGGGATTCCCCGCGCCCATTATAACGGGCGCGGGACCTACCCACTAAAAACCCCACGGTGACCCTTCCGCACGATTTGGGAGGATACCGAGAATCGCTCGAAGCATACTTCCGGTATCCTCCCCGTGCCGAGGTGAATGGAACGCTATCACCTCGGTCTTATGGACCGCCACCGTCATCCCCATCCCTCTGATCCGGCCGAAGACGCGTTGCGCCCCTTCCTCCGCGAGACGCTTGGCCCTCCCCCAGTGCGCCCCGACGGCCAGCACCAGTGTGTCATCTGCATAACACACGGCGCTGACGCCGTCGGGGAGGTCGGCCCGCAACACTGCGTCGCACGCGATATTCCACAGGAGTGGCCCGAGGACCGACCCCTGCGGAACACCGCAGTACACCTCCTCCGCATATGACCATCCCGGCCCGGATACTCGATCCACCTGCCGCGGAGATAATCCCCGATGACCGCCCCGAGACAAGGGGGGACCCGATGATATTCGAGCGCCCTCCTTATCTCCTCCCAGGGCAGGGTGTTAAAGGCGTTGGCAATATCCAAGTATATTGCCAATGACACCCCTCCCCGGGAGACGGCCGACTCCGAGAGGGCCCTGACACGACCTATCGCGTCGATGGTCGATCGACCCTCCCGGAAACCGTACTGGAAGTCGGCCAGGCCGGGGGCACCCCGCGACAGGTGCTCGACAAGGCGGGCAGCAATCACCCGCTCGAAGAGCTTGCCCACCTCGTCGAGGAGACAGATGGGCCGGTATGCGGAGGGAGACGCCGAGGGCCGACCCTCCTACCGGAGGAGGACCATCCTCGCCACCTTCCAACTGCGGGGGAATCGCCCGTCCCTCAGGCATCGGTCGAACAACCGCCTGAGGTCGGCCCCAAGGACGCCCTGGGTCAAGACCCAAACCCGGCCGGGCACACCATCCGGATCCGGGACCGTGTTACGCGTCCCGAGCCGACTGATGGCCGCGGCCAGCTCCCCCTGAGTGACCCCGAGTTCGGCCGCCCATTCCCTAGGGACTGCCGCCTCCATCGGAGGACGTGGTCCCCTCACCCGAATTGGGAAAAGAGTATTGACCACGTCCTCCAGCAGCCGGGGGTCAAGTCCCTCGGTGACGGGGGGCGCCCACGGGCGTAGCTTCTTCAGCACCACCCTGTACGGGCGCCCCCAAGGATCGTCATCGAGGGTCTGGAGGAGATCCTTCCATGCCCGGGTCTTGGCCCGTTTGATGGCGACCTGCAGAGCAACCCGCGCCATCCGGTATGCCTCATACAGGTCATCTGCCTTGCTCGCGCCACGCCATCGTCCGGTCTTAGACGATGGCGCGCGCGGGCGTACTGGCGTCGGGCGCGGACACTCGCGACCCGCAATTCCGCGATCGCGGCCGACCACCAGTACACCGCCCGGCGAGGAGAAGCTCGCCCGAACCGGGGCATCGACGCGTCGCAAATGTTTGCGACTAATACCCCCAGTCGGACAGCCTCCACCTCCATGCTCGGCAACTCGGCCGCCACCTGCGGCCAAGTTGCAGCGACGGCAGCTGCCATCAGGGCGTCCTTGTCCAGGCGCCGAAGCGCCAAGCGGCGCGGTGGGGTGGCATCCGGGCGTCGGTGCCGGGATGCAGCCCTGGCGGCAGAGACCTCCATCCGGATATACCGGTGATCGGAGAGTGTCTCTGCCTCCGGGGCCACCTGCCAACCCGACACCATGCGCACGGCGTTGGGGGTCGCGAATCCAACATCCACGATAGACCCCCCATATCGCCGCACGCACGTGTGCTCCGACCCCCGGTTCAGTAACCGATGGTCAAGCCCCGCCGCCCAGTCGCCCAGGATCCCGCCGCGAACGGTGGTCCTAGGGGATCCCCGAGCCACCGACTTGGCGTTAAAGTCCCCCAGGACCAGCACCGGCCGGGCCGCGCAGCGCTGCACGCATGCCGCGACCTCGGCCAAGTACAGCTCGAACGCGGCGTGACCGATGCGGGGCGAGATGTAGCACCCCACTACGGCGACTTCCAATCCACGGCGACGAAACCCCGACCGCGCTTCAGAACGGAGAACGGCGGGGACCCGTCGCCAGCTCCCCATACCGTCGCCACCAAACCGTCCGTGTCGCCCACCCAATGTGGGTGATCAGGCACGCGGTACGGCCCGGCGGCGACCGCCAGGCCAACACCCCACTCCGCGTGGACTTGGGACATCATGTTCTGTGCCGCGCGCCAGTGGTTGAGATTGGCCTGGAGGAGGAGGCGGGGCGCCGTTATTTTACGGCCGTTCCAGCCTCCTCCCGGCTGTCCGTCCCCGTGGCACCGTCCACCTCCATTGTGGACGCTGCCAGCGACCGTGGTGCCTGAACCGGGGTGGGCCCCTTCTTCTTCCCCTTCCGGGAGGGGGGAGAGCTCTTTTTGCTCCCGACCCTGTGATCGGCTGGCCTCCCCATGTCCGCACATAGCGGGCAGTGGGGGGGGGGGCCGCCGAACACTGGCTCGCGCGGTGGCCATTCGCTCCGCAGCGGTAACACTGACCGCTGCGGTCCACCGGCGAGGTGCACCACTGCCTCACGTGCCCCAACTCGAGGCAGCGGTGACACTAGAGTGGCCGCGGCGCGAGTATCTCCACTCGCGCCGAAACCCATCCCACCAATACCCACCCGGATTCCGCCACCTTTCTAGCGGCGGAGAGGGGATACCGGGCCCACACCAACCCCAGGCCGAAAGGAGACCTGCGGATTTCTCCGACCTGCACATCTCCCTCGGGGCAATCACCAGCCCTCGCTAGGGCACGGGACACCTCCTGCGCGGTGACCGAGTCATCCAGCCCACATATGCGCATATATACATATCCGCCCGAACCGACCTTGGTCGGGGAGGCACCGCCTTTCCGCCGACCGCACCTCCGTGGAGGAGCTCCTCCCGGAAGGCGGCCAGCTTGCCATCGATCATGTTCCCGATCCTCCTCAGAAGTTCGTCCTCTGAGGAGAATGGGGAACTCTTCGCGGGCGGAAGGTCCCCGCAACACCGCCGCCGCACTCCGCTTTTTCCCCACGACCGTGGGTCGTGGTGGTGGAGGTGGAGGAGGAGGGAGGATAGGAGGGAGGGCTGCGCTGTTCCAGCGCGCCTCTGCCCTCATCCTCCCCCGTCACTCCTCCTCCAACTGGAGCTGCAACCGGGCATTTCGCCCGCACAACTCCTGCGCCGCCTCCCCCATCCTCTGGGCCGCTTCCCTCAAGGCCTCTGCCTCTTCTGCCCCTTCAAGGAGCAGGCAGCGGCCACCTTCTCCACCCGCCTCAGGGACGAGGAGATCCTCTCGGATATCTCCTCGGTCACCTCGTCCCTGAGGCAACTTACCATCACGACCGGGTTCATAGCCCGGTCCACTACTCCGTCGACGGCCTGCCCCGTCCGCTTCCTCTTGGAGCCTATGTGGCTCCTCGTGGAGGAGAAGGACGAGACTGACGCAGTCTCGTCGTCCTCCTCCACCTTCCATGAAGCCGGGCCAGGGGCTAAGTGAGGCGCGAGCGTCGTCACCCCATCCCCAACACCGTCTTCGTCCTCCCCCTCCAATATAACCCGTCCCGTCCCCGTTTTAATTATTGAGTCCATATAGTTCCCACGCGTAGGTCGGAAATAAAGGTCCACCCGGGCAGAGCCGCCTTACCCGGGTAAGCCTAATAATCCGGGGGTTCGGCAGGTGCCCCGGAGGTGGTCGCCTGGGATTGGGCCTTCTCCCCCAACCATGCATCCCATCGCTGCGCACCATAACTTAGGATTGGAGGGCGATTTTATAGAAACGCCATACTCTTGGCCCAGGCGGTTAAGCCAAGGCCCCCGTTTCTCAGGCGTCACGTACCATTCACAAAACCAAAAAAGGAATTGTGAGTGGATCGTTGTGACGACCAACAGGAGACTTACGGTGTGATTAGCTTCAGGTACCTCGGGGTCGCTACGCCTCGTACTGCGACCGACGATTGCCGGACACAGCCCCTGAGGGGGTTCGGGAGGCTGCTTAGCGGTTGCCTCCGCCGAGGGGTGTTCCCCTCGCCATGGAAGGCGGCACGGCTGGTCCTTCTCCAGAAGGCGGGAAGGCCCGCAGGTGCGTCCTCCGCGTACCGGCCCGTGTGTGTGTTGGATGAGGCGGGCAAGTTCTTTGAACGCATTGTGGCTGCCCGCCTCGCCAACCACCTGCCCACAGTAGGACCCGACTTGGCCCCCTGCCAATTCGGCTTTAGAGAGGGTTGGTCCACGCTCGATGCCATCGAGTTGGTCCGTTCCCTCTGTCAAGGCGCCACCTCCCAGCGTAGGGTGGTTCTGGCGATATCTCTAGATATCGTCAATGCCTTTAACACCCTGCCCTGGGAGGCGATTATGGGGGCACTAGAGTATAATCGTGTGCCCCCATACCTGAAGAGGATAGTCGGGTCCTACCGTAGCGATAGGTGGATCAGTTGCACCGGCCGGGATGGAGTAAGCATGCGGTGGGGGGTCGTACGCGGTATTCCGCAGGGGTCGGTTTTAGGACCTCTGCTATAGAACATCGGGTACGACTCAGTATTGCGGCCCCCCTGCCCACTGACGTAGCGCTGGCGTGTTATGCCGATGACACGCAGGTGCTCGTCAGTTGGTCAGACTGGAGAGGGACAGCGCGCGTGGCAGAGGTGGCGGTGGCTACTGTCGTCGCCGAAATCCGCAGGCTGGGCCTAGACGTGGCGCCCCAGAAAACGGAGGCCATGTACTTTCAAAACCTTGGCCCCCGTGGGTGCCACCGGCCGGCCTGCGGATCCGAGTTGGGACAGCCTACGTCGAGGTGAAGGCCCACATGAAATATCTGGGCCTGATCCTCGACAGCCGGTGGCGCTTCGTCGAGCATTTCGACCGCTTGGCCCCCCGGGTGGAGAGGGCAGCTGCCGCTCTAGGCCGCCTTCTCCCGAATATCGGGGGGCCCGATGTTGGAGTCCGCCGCCCCTACGTGGAGGTGGTGCGGCCAATTGCCCTCTACGGGGCCCCAGTATGGGCCCCAGACCTGGATGCCAGCCGGCGCAGTACGGAGATGCTGCGCCGCGTCAACCGTCTGCTGGCCATCCGGGTGATTAGAGGGTATCGCACCATCTCCCACGAGGCGGCGACTACCCTGGCGTGTCTTCCGCCCCTGGAGGTCCTCGCTTGGAGAAACCGGCAAGTGTACCGTCACTCCAGGGAGCTCCAGGAGGCTGGGAGACCGCCAGAGGAAAGGAGGCAAGCGGTCGAGGAGACGAGGCGCCATGCCCAACGGACCGTTGTATTTATGTGGTTCCAGCAAATGATTCCGGCTGGAGCCACGCAACGGTCCGTTGGTGCAGTCCTGCCACATTGGCAAGAGTGGCAGGATAAACCGGGTAGGATGTCCTACAGGATGACAGGTACTCACTGGTCATGGTTCCTTTGGTGAGTACTTGTGTCGAATCGGGAAGGAGGCGACGACGGTGTGCCACCATTCAGGAGGACCCCAGGACACGGCGCAGCACACGCTGGAAGTCTGCCCAGCGTGGGCAGATGAGCGCCGTGTTCTGGAGCAGGAAGTGGAAAGAAATCTATCGCTGGCTACCATAGTGGGAAGGATGGTGGCCAGCGAGAGAACCTGGTAGTGGTAGCCTTCTTCTGTAAAGTTGTTATGTCACAGAAGGAGGCCGCCCAGCGGGAGCGCGAGCGGACCGCGCATCCCGCTCGGAGAGGGAGGGCTCGGAGAGGGGCCAGAGCGAGGCATCCTTCGCCTCCTGGCCCCCTCCTACGCCTTTGAGGTCTAGTGGGACCTCCAGAAGTGGGGCGGCCCGCCAGCACTCCCCTCCGACCACCACGTCGGTGGTCAGAAGATTGGCAGGCCGCCCCTGGGGGTTGCAGGTGCTCGGTGCAAGGGGCCCGAGCACCGAAGGCAACCCCGGGGCTGCGGGCGTCGGGTGACCTGGCGTCCGTGGCGGAGAAAGCAGGGGGGAGGGACATGTCGTCCTTCCCCCCGGGATGAGCCTCGACGGGCAAGGCGCGGCGGGGGACTCTGTGATGTCTCACTAGAGTTCCCGGTCCCTCGCCGCAGCGCCGGAGGACGGTCACCGTGGGGTTTTAGCCGGTAAGAGTCCGGCACTACCCCGAGGCCCCCCCTACTTAGGGCCTCGGGGTGTCCATGAGGATTTCCCCACGTACAAAAAAAAAAAAAAAAAAAAGTTCTGGATTAGGACTGGGTTTGGACTGGGTTAGGCCTAGGTTAGGACTGGGTTAGGTCTGGGTTATGTCTGGGTTAGGACTGGGTTAGGACTGGGTTAGGTCTGGGTTAGGACTCGCGGAGCTGCACCTCTCCCCCGTGTTGCATACTATGCAAACGTAGGGGGTATGCGACCGGAGGTCTTGGGCACCCCTCGGGGTAGGGGGTCTGCCCGGTCTTCCGGGAGTACCTCCGAGGGGGTAGGGGTGATGCCGTGGCTTCACGGTCCTGTAGGTAAACCTGAATAGGTGCAGGCTGGCTCAGGATCTGCTGCTTCGGACGGCCGACTCGGTTCGGGCGGGCGTTGTGCTGGTTTCAGAGCCGTACAGGGTCCGTCCAGACTGGGTGGGAGACGTTTCGGGGTCAGCGGCCGTGTGGGTCACTGGCATCAATGGGCTTCGCCACGTGACCGATAGTGAAACCGTGGGTAACGGTTTTGCCGCCGTCAGGATTGAGGGGATCACGGTGTGCAGTTGTTATTACACGCAGAGACATGGGCCGAGGGAACTGGACGCCGCCCTCCATGAGCTGGAACTCGAAAGGGCCAGCTGGGGCAGGGCTGTCGTTGGGGGTGACTTCAACGTCAGCTCGCCCGCGTGGGGGTCCAGTGCTTTCGACGCCAGGGGAAAGGGTGCGGCCCTCCAGGGGTTTTTTTACAGAATGGGACTTGTCCCAGTCATGACCTCTGGGGGGGGGGGCACACCTTTGAAAGAAATGGTCGCACGTCTAAGATAGATATCTTGGCGTGCGACCCTGCGACGTTGCGTGGTGTGACGAGGAGTGAGGTCTTGCAGACCTACTCCGCGTCAGACCATAAATACCTTCTGCACACCGTGGGGGGTAGGGCCACGGATCGTGCTCCCCGCGACAACGGAGGGGGTTGGAGGGTGAATACCTTAGATGAGAACGCGTTCCTCGAGGCCTTCGACCGGCTCACGGCTGGCCTTCAGGCGCCCTTCTGGGACGAGGAAGAATTGGAGGTCTTCCTGGACGCCTGTGAGGGGGCATGCTCTGCCAGTATAGACCCCCGCAGGCAGACTCCTGTGGCTAGGCGGTCAAAGGCGTGGTGGACCCCGGAAATCGCGGAACTCCGGCGACAGGCCAACCGGAAGCACAGGGCCTATCAGAGGGCGTTGGGGCGTGATAGGCCCTGGACCGGAGTCCTCCGTGACGTCTACAGGGAGGCCAGGAAGGCCCGCCGAAGAGAGATAATTAAAAGCAGAATTGAAGCCTGGAAGTGCCTGTGTGGGCAGGTCGAAGGTGACGTGTGGGGTAAACCCTACAAAGCAGTCATGAGAATCGTTAAGCCTTGGTCGGACCCGCAGGTACTCTCGGCGGAAAAGGCCAGGGTGGTCGTCGAGGCGCTGTTTCCCAGGGCCTCTGGGGAGCCCCCTCTCCGGAGCTTCGACTCGGGGTGGGAGGCGGCTCTCGGGGGTTTTGAGCCGGTGGAAACTAAGGAGGTCGTGGAGGCTTGTTCGAAGCTCAGGGTTGACTGGGCCCTGGGTAGGGACAACGTCCCGGGAAGGGTGGTGGCGGCCATTATCCGGGAAAGGGCCGTGAAGGTGGCGTGCCTTTTCAACAGTTGTCTGTTGAGGGGGCACGTCCCGCGCAGAGATGAGGGAGCAGAGGCTGGTCCTGATCCGGAAGGGGGGAGGACCCTGGGTCCCCTCCGCGTACCGACCCCTCTGCCTCCTCAGCGTGTGGGCCAAAACTTTCGAGATGGTCCTGAGAGAAAGGTTGATGGCCGCCATCGGACCCGCAGGGCTGTCGGACAGCCAATACTTCTTCCGAAGGGGACGAAATACGGCTCAGGCCCTCGAGGTGGTGGCAGGGGCGGCCAGGGAGGCGAGAGCCAAGCGTAGGTTCTGCGTCCTGGTCGCCCTTGACGTGAGAAACGCCTTCAATACCCTGAGGTGGAGGCATATCCTGGTGGCAGGAGTTGCGCGGGGAATCCCGTCGTACCTCATTAGGATTCTGGTGGGGTACTTTAGGGGCCGCAGGGTGTGGTACCACACCGAAGAAGGGCCCAGGCATATTGTTGCCGAGATGGGGGTCCCGCAGGGCTCGGTGTGGGGCCCTACCCTGTGGAACCTCGCGTACGACAGGGTTCTCAGGTGCGACCTTGCGCCGGGATGCCGGATTGTGGGGTACGCCGACGATATCGCCCTGGTCGCGACGGCGGGGACGATTGGGGTTCTCGAGGAGCGGGTTAACCACTCCATAAGGGTGGTTATGGAGTGGCTCATCGCGCACGATCTGGAGGTAGCACCCTCCAAGACGAAGGTTTTCTCCCTAAACAGGAAGAAAATAGGGGACTTTAAAGTCACTGTCGCGGGGGCAGAGGTGAGACCCAGCATCCCGATAAAGCAGCTGGGGGTCACATTCGATGGAAGCTACAGTTTCCGCGTTCACGTGGAAACTGTGGTTTCAAGGGCGGTACGAGTCATGGCGGCTCTGGCTCGTATCATGCCAAACATCGGGGGACCCGGACAGGCCAAGAGCATGTTTTATTATCGGGTGCTGGAGTCGATCCTTTTATACGCCTCCCCCATCTGGTCGAAGGCACTGGACATTGAGGTCAATAGGACGAAGCTTAGAAGGGCCCAGAGCGTGGGACTGTCCCGGGTGGTGAAAGCGTATTGCACCGTGTCCCTGAACGCCCTTAACGTTCTGGCTGGGGTTCCACCCATCGAGATGATAATAAAGGAAAGGGCGGCCCTTTATGCATTGGAGAAGAGGACGACGGAAAGGGCCGAACGAGAGGTCGAAAGAGCGAGGATCCTCGAGGGCACGCTGCAGGTATGGCAGCAACACTGGAGCGAGAAATGCTGCGAAAAGATCACGTATGGGTGGATCCCCAGCATACGTGAGTGGGTTGGAAGGAGACACGGTGCCCTCACGTACCATCTCACCCAGGCGCTTACCGGTCACGGATGTTTTAATGTGTTTAGACATCGGAACGGGAAGGCGGCCTGTGATACGTGCTGGTACGACTGCGGGGCCACAGACACCGCGGAACATACACTCTGTGTGTGCAAAAAATGGGAGGATAAAAGGAGGGAGCTGGCTGTGGCTCTCAGGTTGGGGGAGGGTCACGGTAGGAGAGATGGGGAGGACGATGCAGGAGACCAGCTAGGATTGGGAGAAAATCCGGGACAATGTCACGGAAATAATAATTGAAAGGAGGATTTTGAAAGGGAGATTGACAGAGCTCGGCGAAGAGGCCTTCCTCCCCCTCCCCCTCCGCTGTCGCCGCCGCAGTAGTTTATCACCCGGGAGAAAAGGTCTTGTGTAACGCGTGTGGTCTAAATGATAAACAAGTGTTAAGTGCCCGAGAAATTGTTGCCCGTGTGCAACGGGGACGTATACACCGTTATCTGCTATCTATCTATTTATTTATTTATTTATACACTTTGTTTAAATATCGCTTAAAATGCGAAAATTAATTTAAATCCGAAACAATTCGTTACCCGGTTTGTTTTCGGTTACGCGACCGACCAGGAAGATTCTAGGTCGACGCGTCCGCTATTCAAAATGTTAGAGGACAGAAAAACACGGTTCTCGAGGTTTTCTGCAAAGTCACGCGAACGATTAATTAACGTTCAATTTTGAAACAAGCGGTTCAAACGCCCGAGTTTAGAGAAGGTACGAAAATTCTATAATAGACAGAGACGGACGAGAGACACGGCGACAGCGCCGCGTGACGGAAGACTCTCCCACTCACGCGCTCACTTTGGCAGCTCGTGCTCGTCCGTCACTCGCTATCAAACCACTGCCACGAGCACTTCGGTAACCGAACACGCTCAGCAGTCGAACCAGGAATAATTCGAGCAACCCGATCCGAGTCGAGTTCCTCGACTACCCTCGGAGTTGTGAAAGAACTATTCACAAGTTAGCGTATCGAGCCAGTCGGTACCCGACCGAGCTCTGTAGAAAGACTTAAAAATTCGGAATGAAGGCTTGAAGTAATTCGAGTGCTTCCGGGAATCGACTCCATAATCCAGGTGTGGGAAGAAACCCTGAGTGGACTCAATCGTTTCCCCAGGGATAGAGGATTAGCTCATCCCAACTTATAGGTGCGAGGTTTTTCGCACCTTTCTTAGTGCACGACTCCATAATCCAGGTGTGGGAAGAAACCCTGAGTGGAATCATCGTGCACTAGAGGAACGAGATACAAAATTCGTCCTCCAATTGGCTGTCAGAAACGGCTTCGAACCCACCATACAGGAGTGAATAATACCCTGGGTGGATTTGCCGTCTTCCAGTCGAAGCGGGACACATTTTTAAACCCCAGCTATCGGCGAAAGCTAGGACACGTTCAAACATCTCCAGGGAGTACGGTCCCTGTGCGTAGGACGGAGCATCCGACAAAGCAACGTGGTCTCAGGCACAACCGTAAGTCGACCTAAGGGCGCCGTTGACAAGCCTGCACCACACAGTGCCGTACGCACTTACGAAGGCGGTGAAGGGCCGGGGACCGGCTGAAAGGTTGGAGCCTTACAACCTCCCTCCGATCACCTTTCCTGCGACAGTCATAAAACAAAGTCTTAAGTTGCAGTCAGAATTGCAGTCGTGACGAGCAGAAATCTCGTACACGACAATAATAAGCAAGCGATTCCCGATTTAACGGGAACGCTCACATATACAGATCCACTAGCTTAGCTGCGCATCGCGGCGGCTGAGTCCCGCTCCTGGGTGCGACAAGCACAGACCAGACGAGCGCGGAAGAAAGTAAGACACACAGCGTGATTCACGTTCACAGGTATTTAACGCCTATTCGTGTCTCTTTCTGTTACAGGTTTACCAAACAGGATTAGCTGCAGCGGCGTCTGGCCGGGCAGACAATCATTATATAATCACCAATAAACCATAACATAATAAAGGCTTAGTCGAGTCACTCGACTAAGTGAAAATTAAATTAAAATCTGTATTCTTTTTCACGACGTTCCTTCCTCACGATCCGGACCACCGTTAGGCGAGGTTTTTTCAAACCTACTCCCCCTAACATAAGGTCCTTCGAGCCGGATCAAACGAGGTTGATTGGAACGGGAAAAGGTGACTGCCTTTACACGTGACGAAATTACCACGTAAGAGTTGAATCGAGTTGATTAATCCTCGACAAACTCGCTATGGCGTTAAACGAGTCCATGTCGCGTGCCGACATTGAGGATCAGCTCATGGAGTTAACAGACGAGTTCGATCGTCTTAAATCCGTGAGCATAAACCTCAAAAAATGGGCAGAGCTAAATTCACGGAGAAACTTCTCCAAGAAAAGCTCGACTACGCCGGACGAACCTGGCGGGATGTCCGCACCATGTATGCGAACGTGCGGAAGATGATTCCCGCCGCAAAAAGACAAGCCTATACGCTTTTTAAGCCAGGCTACCTCCTCGGCGTGGAAAACGAATTCCAGGAATTCCAGGATTTCGTAACCGCCGAGCAGACACGAATCGCTGCTGAATCGAGACCACCGGCACCGGAGGTCCAGCAATTCAACATGCCAATTGAGCTCCCCCAGCAAAGATTGCCTAAATTCGGAGGGGATCCTCGGGAATGGGAACATTTCGAGGATCTATTTACCACCGGGGTAATGAATAATGCGCAGTTATCAGACGTACAGAAATTGATTTCGTCGCTCGAGATTGTCGGGCGCAACTTCCCCGAAGCGTGGAGAATGCTCAAGGAGAAATACGGGCTTCCACGCATGATCACGGGAAGGTTGCTCGACAAACTATTTTCGCTGAAGCAGATTGAATTCAACGATCTAGCCAGCCTGCAGCAGGTCACTGTGGAATGCACAGAGACTCTAGCTGCATTAAGAAAAAGGGACACGTCCGAACAGCTAGTAGAATGGATGCTAGCGTACTGGACGATACAACATTTCACTCCGAAATTGGAGCTGGAATGGCAGAGATCGCTCGGCCTCTCGACTAACTACCCGATGTTCGAGGATGTCCGAACCTTCATCGATCATCACGCGCAAGCGTTGCTTTCGATGAAAGAGGACCGTCGAGAGGCAGCTCTCGCCCCGGAAACAAAATCCCGCATGCCGAAGCCCATCGACGCTCGACCAAAAAGCGTCGCTTCGAAGCCTCTGGCAAGCCATAACGTCGTTATGGGAACCGACTCGGCCCCAAACCCGAGACGCTCAAGTTCCGCAAACGACGGGCGAACCAAATCAATGCGGATGCCAGTATGCGGATTCTGCACTGGGGCACACAATCTGCCTCAATGCACCAATTTTCAAGTGCTGACGCCAAAAATGCGGCACCACTATGTGCAGAACCGCATGGCCTGCGTGTTGTGCCTCGACCTTTCTCATACGGCATCACAATGTCAGAGACCCCAGGAATGCCATCGGTGTAGGGGGAAGCATCATACCCTCCTGCACTATGATGGACTGAGGGATCAAGGTTATACGAGGCCGCAGGCACAAACTACATACGGCCAACGTGACGAGAGCGATTACAACGCTCAACCACGAAGGATGGCCGTGTCGAAGCCGAAAGGAAAACCTTCGACTTCGAAGGCCTACAAGAAACCGGCCTCGACATCACACTGTACCGCGCTCGGTACAGGCGCACCGAGGACCGTGCTGCTAGCCACGGCACGAGTACGCGTGTTCGGAGAGAACGGTGCATCGCGAATAGCGCGAGCACTGTTAGACCAAGGGTCGGAGACGTCATTCGTTTCCGCAGGTCTGGCAAACGACCTCCGATTGAAACGCGTACGTACCCCAGCCACGGTATCGGGCTTGGGGGGCGGCCAGACGCAGCAAATAAAATATAGCGTCGGTTTAAACCTCGGCTCGATAAACGAGTCGAAACCGATATGTGTCGCTCACGCGTACGTCGTGCCGAAAATCACGACCTACCGCAACACGTCGGCGAACGCGAGTGTTTACAGTGCGTTCCGAGGTTTACCGTTAGCCGATCCAGAAGCCAGGCCGATCCTACGATCGAAATTCTGATCGGAGCGGATTTATACGCTCAGGTGATTCGTTCGGGCTTCCGACGAGGGCGAAATGAAGGTCCGATCGCTCAAGAAACGGCGTTTGGCTGGGTTATATCCGGCCCTATACACGCTGAAGGCGACGGCCAGAATACGGTAAGAACTCTGCATTGCACCGTTCTCGAATCGCTGGATTATGCGATTCGACGATTCTGGGAAACCGAAGAAATCCCCACGACCTCGGTGCGGTCAAAGGCGGAAGAAGAGTGCGAAGCACTCTTCCGAAGAACCGTCAAACGGGACAAAACCGGACGGTTTATAGTCCGATTGCCCTTGAATCACCCGAGACCGGACGAAGCGTTAGGACAATCGTTCCACATAGCGCTGTCCGCCCTCGCGAGGATGAGGCGTAAATTGGACGCGGATGCGACCCTCGACAGAGAATACTCTGAGTTCCTCGCGGAGTACGAGTCCTTAGGTCACATGACTCGGCTTGAGCCGATTGACCAGAATCGACTGTACATTCCGCATCGAGCGGTCGTACGCACGGAAAGTGCAACGACCAAACTGCGCGTTGTGTTCAATGCAACCAGCAGAACGGTCGGAGGGCGATCCCTAAACGACGTCCTGCATGTCGGACCAAAATTACAGAACGATATCACCTCGGTTTTAACGAGGTGGCGTCTGTATGAGTACGTTCTGGTGGCAGATATCGAGAAGATGTTTCGGCAAATCCTCGTCGCCCCACAGGACCGTCGTTTCCAATGCATCGCATGGCGCGCGTCAAACGACGAAAAGCTCAAAGCTTACGAATTGAATACCGTAACATACGGTACGGCGTGCGCCCCATATTTAGCGATGCGTACCCTCCTCGAATTAAAGGAACAGGATGGAGAGGGTATCCTCTCGCCGCTCCGATCCTCGAGAGGGACATATACGTCGACGACGTATTTATGGGAGCGTCCAACAAAACCCTGCTAGAGAAAATTCGCAAGCAAGTCTGCGATCTCCTGCAGGGCGGTGGGTTCAAGTTGAGAAAATGGGCTGGAAACTCCGCGAAATTATTGCGGAACATCCCCAAGGTGCTCACTCCCACGCCGTAGACCTCACTCTGTTCGACGATTCCGAACTAAAAGTGCTTGGTCTACGATGGATCCCCATCCGGAGACTACTTCTATTTCGATCTGCAACGGTTTCAACCGTCTGCGTTACCGATGACAAAAAGAAATTTGTTCTCGGAGATCGCGAAGCTCTTCGATCCCCTCGGCTGGTTATCACCAGTCGTAATCCGTGCAAAAATTCTGATGCAGTCCCAATGGCTGGAAAAAATCCAGTGGGACGATCAAATTTCCACGGACACGCAAAAAACGTGGAACACGTTTTGCAGGGATTGGAGCAGTCTCAAAGAACTAAAATTCCCGAGATGGATCCAATACGGAGCAGACGCAGTTACTGTGGAACTACACGGATTCTGCGATGCATCACTCGCTGCCTATTCGGCCGTCACTTACTTACGTGTGACGACGAAAAATAATGACGTGTGTTTACGACATTAATCATGGAAAAGACACGAGTGGCTCCGATAAAACACAGTCTATCCCCGTCCTGGAATTGAATGGGGCTGTGTTACTTTCCGAGCTTATAGTGCACGTGAAACGGTCATTCCCCATAGAAATGAGCCGCATAATCTGCTGGACAGATTCCACGATTGCACTCGCTTGGTTGAAAAAGCATGCGTCGACATGGAAGGTTGTGATAGCCAACCGTGTGTCAAAAATTCAGACCATGCTCCCAAAAGCTGAATGGCGGCACGTTCCCACGCGCTTCAACCCAGCGGATCTGAATTCGCGAGGTGTAGATGCCGCAGAACTCATTCAGTCCGAATTATGGATTTCCGGGCCGAAATGGCTTCGACAATCAGAGGAAAATTGGCCGAAATCGCCAGCCTCGCTCGAGACCGAGGAGGGTAAACGCGTATCGCATACCCTCGTGGCCACTCCAGAAAAGGAATGGAACTTAGTTTTCCGATTTTCCCAATGGAGCAAGCTACAACGTGTGACTGCCTATTGCCTCCGATTCCGGAGGCCGGCGGTCGGAGAACGACGGTCATTCGATGCAAAAGTTGTCGAAGCAGCGGAAATGCAGCGTGCAACGGAAAGAATTGCACGCTCCTTACAGCGTACGCAGTTCGCAGAAGAGTACCGGTGCTGGAAAAGCGCAAGGGAATCCCTGCGACATCTCCTCTAAAGAGCCTAAACCCTTTTCTCGACGATAAGGAAGTCTTACGAGTGGGTGGAAGGTTGGAGAATGCGACGCTTGCATGGGAAACCAAACACCCGATTATCCTGCCGAAACATCATGTATCTAACATGATAATCAGGCAATGCCACGTGGATACGTTGCACGGGGTTTACAATTGACCATGTACACGGTGAGACAGAAATTCTGGATCATCGGCTGCCGAAACGCGGCACGCACGGTTATCCACCAATGCATACGATGCGTGAGATGGCAAGCAAATACCGCCACGCAAATCATGCAGGATTTAATACCAGAGCGCAGTCGCGCGGCACGACCTTTCTCAAACTGCGGAGTCGACTACGCGGGACCGTATCGGGTCCGCGACTCCGCCGGTCGTGGGAAAACGGCTCATAAAGCATACATAGCAGTGTTCATCTGCTTCGCTACGAGAGCCGTGCACATCGAACTCGTCCATGATTATACGACGAGTGCATTTCTGGCCGCATTAGACCGATTTATCGCCCGCCGCGGAGTTCCGTCCTGTATGTTCAGTGATAACGGAACGAACTTCGTCGGAGCAGATCGGGAATTGAAGGAACACTTCAATACGGTGTATCAAACTCCAGAAATGCGAACGAAGTGCGGTCAAAAGGGCATTAAGTGGAGGTTTAATCCACCCAGTGCTCCCCACTTTGGTGGTATGCAAGAAGCCGGCGTGAAATCGGTGAAACATCACCTGAAACGCATCATCGGCGAATTTACACCCACAAGCGAGGAAATGCAGACACTCCTCTGCAAGATCGAGGCGAGTTTGAATTCGCGACCGATCGCCGCTTTGAGTGACTGTCCCGAGGATTATGCCCCTCTCACGCCGGGCCACTTCCTAATAGGCAGACCGATGAATGCACTTCCGGTCGAGTCAGTGGAAAAGGAAAATCTCTCGCGGCTTACGCGATGGAGAGCAATCCAGAAATTCCACGAGCAGCTCTGGAAACATTGGACGCGAGATTATCTCACGCACCTCCAGAAACGCTACAAGTGGCGCACCACCCAAGTGCAGTTAAAACCGAATGACTTGGTTTTAGTGCAAAACCCTCTTCTCCCGAATCAATGGGAAATGGGACGAATCGAGGAAGTATTACCGGGCCGAGACAGGTGCGTGCGTGTAGTTAAAGTACGTACAGTTACGTCTACATACACACGTCCGATTACACGGTTGTGTAAACTGCCCGTCGATGAGTCAACATCGACAACGGCCGGCGAAGACGCACACGGGATAAACGAAGACCCGAATTCCGCCACGAGTAAGTACAATTAAACTTTTACAATAGAAAGTATTGAAAAGTGTTGAAAGTGTACTTCTACCTTCTCTACGGGCTTTACGCGACGTGACCGCGACCTACGCCTCCTATTCTTATTGCACGGACCGTGCAAGGGGGGCGGTATGTTTAAATATCGCTTAAAATGCGAAAATTAATTTAAATACGAAACAATTCGTTACCCGGTTTGTTTTCGGTTACGCGACCGACCAGGAAGATTCTAGGTCGACGCGTCCGCTATTCAAAATGTTAGAGGACAGAAAAACACGGTTCTCGAGGTTTTCTGCAAAGTCACGCGAACGATTAATTAACGTTCAATTTTGAAACAAGCGGTTCAAACGCCCGAGTTTAGAGAAGGTACGAAAATTCTATAATAGACAGAGACGGACGAGAGACACGGCGACAGCGCCGCGTGACGGAAGACTCTCCCACTCACGCGCTCACTTTGGCAGCTCGTGCTCGTCCGTCACTCGCTATCAAACCACTGCCACGAGCACTTCGGTAACCGAACACGCTCAGCAGTCGAACCAGGAATAATTCGAGCAACCCGATCCGAGTCGAGTTCCTCGACTACCCTCGGAGTTGTGAAAGAACTATTCACAAGTTAGCGTATCGAGCCAGTCGGTACCCGACCGAGCTCTGTAGAAAGACTTAAAAATTCGGAATAGGCTTGAAGTAATTCGAGTGCTTCCGGGGAATCGACTCCATAATCCAGGTGTGGGAAGAAACCCTGAGTGGACTCAATCGTTTCCCCAGGGATAGAGGGCTAAGCTCATCCAAAATTATACTTTCGAGGTGTTTCGCTCCTTTCTTAGTGCACGACTCCATAATCCAGGTGTGGGAAGAAACCCTGAGTGGAATCATCGTGCACTAGAGGAACGAGATACAAAATTCGTCCTCCAATTGGCTGTCAGAAACGGCTTCGAACCCACCATACAGGAGTGAATAATACCCTGGGTGGATTTGCCGTCTTCCAGTCGAAGCGGGACACATTTTTAAACCCCAGCTATCGGCGAAAGCTAGGACACGTTCAAACATCTCCAGGAGTACGGTCCTGTGCGTAGGACGGAGCATCCGACAAAGCAACGTGGTCTCAGGCACAACCGTAAGTCGACCTAAGGGCGCCGTTGACAAGCCTGCACCACACAGTGCCGTACGCACTTACGAAGGCGGTGAAGGGCCGGGGACCGGCTGAAAGGTTGGAGCCTTACAACCTCCCTCCGATCACCTTTCCTGCGACAGTCATAAAACAAAGTCTTAAGTTGCAGTCAGAATTGCAGTCGTGACGAGCAGAAATCTCGTACACGACAATAATAAGCAAGCGATTCCCGATTTAACGGGAACGCTCACATATACTGATCCACTAAAGCTTAGCTGCGCATCGCGGCGGCTGAGATCCCGCTCCTGGGTGCGACAAGCACAGACCAGACGAGCGCGGAAGAAAGTAAGACACACAGCGTGATTCACGTTCACAGGTATTTAACGCCTATTCGTGTCTCTTTCTGTTACAGGTTTACCAAACAGGATTAGCTGCAGCGGCGTCTGGCCGGGCAGACAATCATTATATAATCACCAATAAACCATAACATAATCAAAGGCTTAGTCGAGTCACTCGACTAAGTGAAAATTAAATTAAAATCTGTATTCTTTTCACGACGTTCCTTCCCTCACGATCCGGACCACCGTTAGGCGAGGTTTTTTCAAACCTACTCCCCCTAACACACTTATTTATTTTATTTATTTTATTTCATTTTATGCATCCTTTTATTTATTTATTTATTTATGTACCTATTTATGTTTTATTTATTTTGTTACTTTGTTACCTGTTATTTGTTTTCTGTTACCTGATTTATTGGCTTTACACCTTTTACTTTATGACTCTGTGACTCTTATTACTATTATTACCGTTTTATTTAAGCTATTATTATTATTTTATGATTTTTATTTTAGTATATTCATTTCGTCTTTTCATCTATTTGAGTTTATTTTGCTGCGCCTGCATATTGCACAGGCTTATTATATATATTCATCATTCAATTTTATATTATCATTCTTTTACCATCTTATGTCACATGGTGTGACTTTTCCTTTTGTTTTTTTTTCCTGTTCTTTTATTCTATTTTATTTTGTTTCGGTTAAAATAAATAGATAGAATATAAAGAAAGTTTTAATCGGAGGCACTTTTGAGGGCTTGACTGCCATCTCTGGGTAGGAAATAGCCCTAGTAGATGGTAATTAGGACATAGAAAGAGGCTGGAGGGGCGTGGTTGCAGGTCGGTAAGCGCTTCAGGCTACGAAGGTAAGTGCACCGACTGTTGGACAGCAACCGCCAACCGGTAATTGATACGAGGGCAGCACTGGGGAAAGGTAAGTACCCACCGAGGTCTTCGGCGAGCGACGGTCGGTAGGCGTCAGACCCGCTTGGGGCGCTACTGACGGTAAATTACCGACTGTCGGTAAGTTACTCCGAACGGAGGGTAATGTGGCCCCTTGACTTTGCCGTGCAGCGATTTCTGCTGCCGGTACTTTACCCGGCGGAGGCACCATTTAACATAGGCTAGCTTCAAGTCCAGTTCATTTTATTTTATTTATTTTATTCTATTTCATTTTATTTCATTACACTTTATTTTACCATATTTTATATGTAAGTTTGAACGGTCCCGCCAAACTGACCATGTGACGGGAGTCACATGGGAAGACGGAGGGGAGCGACTGATGCGGAGCGACTGATGCGGAGCGACGGGTGAGGTGAGGTTAGGAGAACGCTCGAGAATAAGTGTAGAGGAGAGCAGTGTATGAAAGGTTAAATAATAAAGAGACTGAAGATCGATAATTTTGTGGATTCAGTTGTGAAACTACATCCACATGTGTTAGCATTTATTCCACCCAGCTGAATTAGAAAGTGATCCTTACAAATCCACAAAATGGAGACAGTTAAAGCAGAATTCAGATTTGAATCTGAAGCAAGTGCTTCGAGTAAAACAACGGTGGTTAAGGTAAAAACGATTAAAAATAATAAATCAGAAAAAATTTTTCAATTCCCGCAAGAACAACAGACTAATGCAGACCATGAGGATTTGTTCAAAACCACGATTGCAAAAAATGTTGTGAAAAGCTTGACCACGCGTAATAAATTTAGAAACGTGGTAATTACACTCCAGTGAGGACCTGCGTAAAGTATATTTAGATAAAGAAAATAATGTGGTTTTCAATGAGTGGTATTTGGAAGAAGTGCCAGTAAATTCACAGTCAAACTCCGGTGAGAGTCAAGCACAAGAAAAATCTGTACATTCACTAGTGAAGGATATGATTGTAACAAAGTTCAATGGTGAAAATGCAAATGCTAGATCATGGATGAAATTATTCATACAAGAGTGTAATAGAGTAAGAGTAGCAGAAGGTAGCTATACACAAGTTCTAAGATTATTTATGGAAGTATCGGCCTTAAACTGGTATGTAAACTTTATGAACGCCAAACTCAATGTCTCATGCGTGGGAAATGTGGGGCAATTCCTTTTTAGACACATTTTCTGAGATGTCATGGGCTGAAATTACGTATGCTTATGAATATAAATTTTTGTATGGATCCTTATTAGAATTTGGATTAAAGAAACAAAAATTATTATTAGAAGCAGATCCTGAACTAACTTTAAATTCGCAAATAAATTTAATTGCAATAGCGTTACCTGAGTTTATTAGGAGTAAAATAAAAACAGAATTTAAAAACTATATAACATTTAATGGCAAGTCTAAAACAGATGGGTCATGTAAATAATATAAGGAGAGAAAAAGTAAGCAATGAAAGTAAACTAAATACCGAAAATTTTAAAAACCTTGTGCAATATGCATGAATTTAGGTTATAAGAATAGATTTCACCCAGAAAGCATATGCAGAAACAAGGATAAGAATATGCAAAATAAAAAAAATAATAATATAAAAGTAATAAATAACCAAGAAATCCAAGATGCTGTGGCTAGTAGTGAACAGTCAAAAAACGATTAGTAACTCCACTTATCAAAATACGAATATCTATTAATGAAACTCCGACAGTTGCTTTGTATGACTCGGGGTCTAATGTTTCATTAATAAACTATAAATACTGGAAGGAAAAGTATGACAGTATCAATTCTAGGATAAGTGGAGGGGACAACATAAAAGCATAACAGAAGTAACACAAACAGAAGGAGTTACAACATTATGCGTAAAGATTGGAAAAATAGAAAAATCATTCTCCTTTTTCATAGTAAGTAGTGACAATTTCAAAGAAAACTTATTATTAGGACTAGATGCCATACAAAAGTTTAGACTCAGGCAAGATGAAAACTTAAAGATTACTCAAAACTATATAGAAGAAGAAAATAAAAAAGTGAACGTGTAAGAAAAAGAGGAAGACATGCAGCACGATAGCAGTAAACTGGAAAATATTTTACATAAATTTGATAGCATATTTGCAAAAGAAAAATTTGATGTGGGCAAGACTTCAGGATATGAAGCAACAATAAAGTTGACAGAGAACAAATACTTAGCAAAAAAAACCATACAAGTGTTCTATGCAAGATAAAATAGAAATAGAAAATCAAATTGATAAGTTGGTAAGAACAGGCCTAATTGAAGAATCGTGCAGCCCGTATGCAGCGCCGGTCACATTAGTGTTCAAGAAAGAAGAAGGAATAAAATCACGCCTATGCATTGATTTCAGAGATCTGAACAAAATTGTAGTGCCAGAAAGTCAACCATTCCCAAGAATTGAGGATTTAACGTTACGCGCAAGAAACTGTAAGTATTTTACGAAGCTGGATATAAACTCGGCGTTTTGGTCGATACCAGTGCGACAAAAGACAGGTACAAAACTGCCTTCGTAACTCATCATGGCCATTGGCAATGGACATGTTTGCCATTTGGGCTAAAGTCTTCGGCGGCAATTTTTCAAAGAGTACTAGCTAGTGTGATAAGGAAAAATGCACTGGCAGCGCATGTAGTAAATTACATTGATGATATTTTAATTCACTCTAAGAGTTATGAAGAACACATAGTACATATTGAACAGACTTTAAGAGCATTACAAAATGAAGGTTTGAAACTAAATGGGACAAAGTGTAAATTTATACAGAATAAGACAACTTATTTAGGTCACGAAATTGGTGAAAATTGTATAAAACCAATGACAGATAATCTTATAGGCATCAGAAAATTTCCCATACCACAGACAAGACCACATATAAGACAGTTACTAGGCAAAATAAATTTTTACCTGGAATATATTCCAAAAAGCACAATTCTGTTAGAACCATTCCACAATTTGTTAAGAAAGAATCTAAATTTCAATTGGACAGAAAAATGCCAGATTAATTTTGAGAAGATAAAAGAGTATCTATGTGCACAACCAGTATTAGCGATCACCAAAATGCTCCAATTTATATGTACACAGATGCAAGCATCGAAGGAATTGGAGCAGTGCTAAAACAACAGCAAGAGAACAAAGAGTTAAAGCCCGTATTTTATTTTTCAAAAAAATTAACAAAAACACAAAAAACAAAAAAGGCTATTTACATTGAGTGCTTAGCAATAAAAGAAACCATTTTGTATTGGCAGTATCATCTTATGGGGAAAAAATTCTTGATATTCACCGATCATAAGCCACTGGAAAATTTTAATATAAACAAGTGCACAGATCCTGAGTTATTGGAAATGTTAAATTTCATTTCCCAATTTGATTTTGATATAGTGTATAATCCAGGCAAAGAAAATGTAGAAGCGGACTGCTTATCCAGAAATCCAGTTCTAGAATCAGAGGGAGAAGGAAATATAATAGATGCGGTGGTAAGAACATCAAATGTTCTAAAAATAGAGGAAATAATTGAAGACCAAAGATTGATAAAATTAGACAATAATTATGAGGTTGAAAATAATATAATATATAAGACATTAAATAACAAGAAAAAGATTTGGATAACAGAAGAATTTGGAGTCGATGTAATAAAAACGATTCATGCCGAACAAGGACATACTGGAACAAAACAGATGGGGTTGACTATTGGTCAAAAATTCTATTTCAAGAATATGTACAAGCACATAAAAACAGTTTGCAGGACTTGTGAAACGTGTAAAAAAAATAAAACGAGTGAGCTGTTTTAAAGCCCCACTATCACAATTAGGCCCAGCAACGGAGCCATTTGAGATAGTGTCTTTGGATACAATAGGAGGTTTTAAAGGAAATAGGAGCACAAAACGATATCTCCACTTGATTATAGACCACTTTACCAGATGTGCTTTCATCACAACTTCCAAAACACAGACTTCAAAGGATTTTGTAAAAATAGTTAAAAAGTAGGACAGAATGGAAAAATAAGAACGTTACTCACAGATCAATATGCGGGCATTAATTCAACAGGATTCAAAAATGCATAAAAGATCAAAATATAACACTGATTTTCACCGCAGTAGATTGTGCGTTTTCAAATGGATTAAATGAGCGAACAAATCAGACTTTAGTGAACAGGATAAGGTGTAAGATATATGAAAATAGAAACACTCCGTGGCCGGCAATAGCTGAAAAGTGTGTAGAAGAATACAATAATACAATACATAGCTCCACAGGATTCACCCCAAAATATCTATTGACAGGTACAGACAATTCTACACTACCACCGTCCTTGGATAAAAACAACATCGAAAATTTGAGTGAAAATAGATTATGGGCTCTTAGAAATTCACAGAAAGTGCATGATCAAAATAAGGCATACTATAATAAAATGCAACAAAGATTGACTATAATATCGGCGATCTGGTATATATACAAAATAGTAACGAACTAAACAGAAACAAATTAATGGTAGTCAGAACAGGTCCGCACAGGATAAAAGAGAAGATATCGGACTTGATTTACGTGATAGACAGCGGATTTAAGAAAAAAGAGTCTAATTTATTTCACGCGAGCAAGTTGGTGCCGTACGTCCATCAACCTTGGCTGCCCACTCTAAGAGGGGGGATGTAAGTTTGAACGGTCTCGCCAAACTGACCATGTGACGGTAGTCACATGGGAAGACGGAGGGGAGCGACTGATGCGCAGCGACGGGTGAGGTGAGGTTAGGAGAACGCTCGAGAATAAGTGTAGAGGAGAGCAGTGTATGAAAGGTTAAATAATAAAGAGACGGAAGATCGACAATTTTGTGGATTCAGTTGTGAAACTACATCCACATGTGTTAGCATTTATTCCACCCAGCTGAATTAGAAAGTGATCCTTACATATATATTATTTTGTTTTATTTTATTTCATTTTGCTACTATATTTATTCTAGTCAAATTACTTCTTTACTTATCTATTTACTCATTTTGCATCTATTTATAATTCCATATAATTCTATACTTATTTATTAGATCTTTCGTATTGGTCAGATAATTGATTTAGTTATTTATGTATACATATATTTATTTATTTACATCCTACTTACCAGTTTTATTTATCTGGTGGCTATCTTTTATATACAAGTTTTAGTTTAGTTTCTGAGCTAGCATTGTTACAGGATATTATTTCATTCCATAACCATAGATATAGGCGACTACTATATACTTTGATTATAACCGCCGTATTATTACTCGGCCTATTTAGTTCCGACTGGCCTTACGCCTTTATGGTCATTCTTCTGGGTCCCGACAATATGGCTTTGTGCGCTTTGTATGGTATTTTCATAGTTTTTACATACATTTTATATAGTTTTACATTTTATTTTACATTTTATTTTTGATATTTTATCTTTATTTTGTACTTTCTACTTGTTACTTTAATTTTACTTTTATTGTCTATTCCATTTTCTCATTTGCTATTTGTTTAAATAACGCGTTAATTCGTTATTAAGAAACGGCGGTTAAATTCTCGCGTGATCTATGGAAAAAAGGGGACATTTCTTATACGGTGTTGTCCTCAGTGTTCGCGACATTCCAGAGCCTTCTCTGCGTCGTAACCTGCTTCGGGAGCAATACCGTGTAGAAAACATCCAAATTTACCTTCAATCATAGTCACGCGATCGGCCCAGTAACGGTTCCATGAGAACAGGTGTTACTACGCCGAAATAACAGAGAGGATACAAGATTAATACGAGACAGACAATCTCCCCTCTCGCGAACACGCACAAGAGGGTCTGTCTCTACGATCACTTGCTATCTGGTTCTCGACGAGTTCGCTTCTTCCAAGCCGACCTCGCCCAACACCGAGATCACGATATACGCAATTAAATCCGTTTAATTGTATAGTTACACCACAGAACCGAAACGGAACGAAATTAAGACTGTGGTAAATTCGAAAGAATTAACCTAGTCGGATTTCGAACCTCACGGTTTCGTGAGTTTAGTGATCGTTGTGTGAACAGAACCGTTCTGGAATCAAACGCAGCATTGAAACAATTTACAGTGAACAACCGGTGGCTGATCATAATCATGTGTGCACTTCAATAGTGTTCGATTATCGCCACCGTTGCGTCAATTGTTTCATAGCATAAGCGATTTCCCACATTAACAACCAGTGGCTGATAACAATCATCGTAACACTTAAATAGTGTTCGATTGTCGCCACCGTTGTGTGGAAGGCACGTACCGCTGTAATCAGCTGTCGTGCAACGAGAACCGAGAAAAACTTCTCGGTTTTCCTTGAATTTTTGTGCGATTCAAACACTCTGATAGAGGCCTTTTGGCGTATACCCTGAGTGGGATTGTCGTTTCCGAGGGTCGAAATT
Organism: Colletes collaris; assembly: GCA_030068185.1. Lineage (NCBI taxonomy): Eukaryota > Metazoa > Arthropoda > Insecta > Hymenoptera > Colletidae > Colletes > Colletes collaris. The sequence continues at coordinate 34,281 of JASGYR010000217.1, read as the reverse complement.
TCAGTTTGAGTACCACCCCCATAGGGGCCTTATTTGTCGAATTCCTGGGTGCTCTCGGCTGAATTCGATTAGCTCGAACGTCGGTCACTCATCACCAGTGTGTACGGACACTCGGTGTAGAGCGACGTTCAAAAGGGCGCCGTGGTGTAAGCACCTTGACCTTCAGACGCTTCTAGCGCTGTTAAGGGCTTGCATCACACCGGTCCCGTACGGACCAGGAAACGACGCTGAATCACGGAGTGGACAATTTTGGAGCCTTACAACCTCCAACTGTTGTCACCTCCAGCCAAAATTCAAGCTAGCAGCAGAGGGAAGATCGAGGCTCAAATCTTGTCTTCCCCATCTGCTATTAAAAGTTTCCAGAACTGCAGTCGAACGTTTCTCGATCACGCGAGAAACGTTTAAGAATACAGTCCACTAACACAGTTGCGTATCGCTGTGAAGGAATCCCGCTCCTATTTATCATAAACAGAGACAGGAGCGTGTGGATTGAAGCGAGTTAGACAACGCGACGAGCGTTGTCAAGTATTTACAGCCGAATTTCGGTCTCTGTTTGTTGCAGACGACCGAGACGCGAGCCGTAGTGGCCACAGACCACGGCCAGGTTTTACGAGTACGCCAACGGGCTCGTTTTTTCCAGGCGATTTTTAAAAATATAAATTTCTTCATTTTTTGTTTTATTTAATTTTGTTTTTTTTTAATTAAATTTCAAACATTTTAAATAAACGGCCTAGTCGATTGACTAGGCGAAAGAAATTTACAGTGTACCGATTCACTTTCCCACACATTCCCACTCCCTCGTAATTCGGACTCAACGTTAAAGGGTGAGAGCGACATTAACTCGCACCTATTTTAACACTGTTAGAGTACTAAGGGACTCTAACGGTGTGGTTCCCGACGAGGGAAAAGACAGGGTAGATAAATTGGTACAAGATTTCAATTATCGTTTTTATTACAAAAATATAAACCAAAAATATCAATTACAAAAAAACCTTAAACTAAAAAGAAAATAAATGAGACGACGGCTCTCCTTTCGGCCGCGTCTCCTCCTTCCTTTTGGTTATTGGTTTCTGTAACACAATTATACGAAAAGTATAAGTATCTGCGGACAGCGATCAAGTTAACGCGCACGTCAGCTGCTTACCTCACGCTCCAAACGATTGTCTGGTGGGCGCAGAGGAGAGCTAACTGCTGATTTGGCGCAGCAACGAGTGGACTGTAATAATTTGATTTTTTGGTCGGTTGTATTCGTGAAACACCAACTCACCGAAACGCGCAACCGAGTAGACGAGGTTTTCCTCCGATCTACCGGGTTCACTTCGCAATGCCACGGAGGGAAACCAAGTGGAGGTTGTAAGGCTCCAAGAGGCTATATCCCGCGAGCACGCTCACCGTGCGGGTGGCGTCTGGACGCCACCGACGCATGAGGACTTTCTTGACTGTTCTGGGTACCTCGACGGCGGCTCCTCAGGAGCGACCTGCGGCCTGCCGACGCAGCTGCCTCGATAACGGTTCCTATCAAAAGGACCGCCCGGCAGCCTGCCGTGACTACCTCGACAGTGGCTCCTATGCAACGAGGAGCGACCTGCGGCCTGCCGGAATCAGACGAAGCCCTCTGCAACTCCAACCACCCTACTGTCACAGCCCAGTGTGATTCACACAGCTGGTAGTGGGAGGTAGAGGCGGAAGGAAGGCTCTTCGAACCCTTTGCTCCACCGTACGCTTGTGCTCAAACGATCGTCACCTCACGACGGGATCACTGGAGCGGGTTCTCCGCAGCCCGATGCACGGAGAGCACCACGAGGAGATACCAGTACCTGGATATCTACCTACCGGCAGCTCTTCAACGGGTCGACGAAACCACAACTCCACCGGTCGGTGGACTCTATATGGTACACCAGACGGGTGATTCGAGTGGGTTCCTCGATCCCGTGAAAGGAGAACGCACTTTAAGGAGATACCTGTATGTCGGTATCAACCTTCCAGAGGTTCAACCTTTCCAATAACGGAAAGGACTCAATGTTAACGACACCGAATCCCCAACATCGTAGTCGTGACAACGAACTGCAACGTTCAATCACAATCCTGCGTCTACGATCGCGTCACACGTAGCGTGCACGGCGATCGCTTCGACAACAGGCCGATTGTCCTTTTATTCAAAAAATCTCAATCGACAGGATGAGATTTTTTCTGAATAAATCAATGTCCGCAAACTTGATCCGATTACGAGGAGAGAGATCGTCTCATTCTCCTCGGAGCTTCGTACGAAAAATGGGCGAGATCGTTACAGGATCTGCTCCTGATCGCCGACGGCTCACGAATGATCCGTAACGATCTGCAAGCATCGACGGCCACGGCTGGGCTCCGTCGCGCAAGCGCAGTCGCGTAGCGACGCATCGCGCTGCTGGGCCCGGGCGGCTACGCGCCGCATAGCCACGACGCGGCGCTGCCGCGTTTCGGCTGTCGATCTCGATTCGATAAATCGATTTCTCTCTCTCTCGGCGCTAACAACACGATTTCTGGAATTTGTTCTCAGAATCGAGAATTCCAGTGAAGCTAGCTAGCAAAACACGAAAATAGCCGCGGTATACTAATCTAACGAAGAAAAAATTCTCCGTCAGCAGAACCTTCTAGAATTACGCGAATTCATGATAAATACGGGAAGTATCGCGGCCGAGTTTTTACGTCTCGGACTCACACGATATTTAAACAAACACTATTGCTTTATTTTGTCTATTAGGTGATAAAACTCTCCCACTCAGTTATCAAGTTTTCAAGTTTTCATTTATTTATTTATTTACATACATTCATCATCTATGCGCATTCTTTAGATACTTTCTTTCTTACCTATTATTATATTATATCTTAAACATATTCTAACTACCTATCTATTCATGGCTGGCTCCTGCAATTCTACTCTATAATTTATTATAACATTTAACATTTAACATAAATATATAACTATACATATACCCTGATGGTACTTCAGACACTGATTTAATATTATTGTACACTACCTTTTACCGGTTCGCCACGCCTTTCTGGTTTTCAGTTTGATTAATACTTCTTAAGATTTTATGTACTCCTTTTCGCATAACTCTTCTTTACTTCAATCTATTCTATATACAGGGTGTTCGGCTGCCTCTAGCAAAAATTTTAATGAGCGATAGTAGAAGCCAAAATAAGACGAAAATCAAGAATACTAATTTGTTGATGGAGGCTTCGTTGCAAAGTTATTAACATTTAAAGTTCCGCCTGTAGAATGACAATCCGCTAAACAGCTGCGTTCGCGCGGACGGTTGCGGCAGGCGAGTGCTAGTGGTTCTCATTCAGCATGAAAAATTCTGCTTACCGACATTATCGACAGCCTTAGATTTTTGTCCACTTATGGGAATGCGAACACCTTACGTTGAATAAAATTCAACCTGTCTCATGAAAATCCAGAAGGGCATATCAAAACTCGCCCGACGAGATTTTCACAGAGAAAGGGTGAATGCCAGTTCCAATACACAATGTTGTGAACAAAAATCACCCACATGCGATTATACACGCCCCACGATTGTCACAGTGTCCACAAGTATCCACAAATAATCCTTCCAGGCACTAACCACTATGCAATTAAATAAACACGTACCGCGATTATGTTATTCGTGAATGTCTACGTGTACGTGTATCACGATTCTTCCGAGTTACTTACGAATAAAACTGTTATTAATTTTTTCAAATACACTTCAATTTAAAAATGTAAAAAGGAATCGCAGGATAAATGAAATTTTCGCATCGATTTACGTTCACCGCGAAGAATGTAACAATACTAGCAGCTGACTGTGCCATCGATCGACGAGGTTCAGAGAAACATATGCCGAACAGGCCCCGATTCTACGTCACTCGCCTTGCTTATCTCTCTCACACACAGCGGAGACAAAGGGCAGCATCGGCACGTGTTCGGCCAGCTAGTCAGTCGTAAAACAGAATCAGTCAAGCTAGTTCATGCGACACATTTTAGACATATGTGATTCAGTTATGTATTAAGTAGCAAGTAAGAAATACAGTGGTATAAAACAATCAGCGAATAGTTATTAAATTCCTGTTTACATTTTTAAATTGAAGTGTGTTTGAAAATTAATAACAGTTTTATTCGTAAGTAACTCGGAAGAATCGTGATACACGTACACGTAGACATTCACGAATAACATAATCGCGGTACGTGTTTATTTAATTGCATAGTGGTTAGTGCCTGAAAGGATTATTTGTGGATACTTGTGGACACTGTGGACAATCGTGGGGCGTGTATAATCGCATGTGGGTGATTTTTGTTCACAACATTGTGTATTGGAACTGGCATTCACTCCTTTCCTGTGAAAATCTCGTCGGGCGAGTTTTGATATGCCCTTCTGGATTTACATAAGACAGGTTGAATCTTATTCAACGTAAGGTGTTCGCATTCCCATAAGTGGACAAAAATCTAAGGCTGTCGATAATGTCGGTAAGCAGAATTTTTCATGCTGCGTGAGAACCACTAGCACTCGCCTGCCGCAACCGTCCGCGCGAACGCAGCTGTTTAGCGGATTGTCATTCTACAGGCGGAACTTTAAATGTTAATAACTTTGCAACGAAGCCTCCATCAACAAATTAGTATTCTTGATTTTCGTCTTATTTTGGCCTCCTACTATCGCTCATTAAAATTTTTGCTAGAGGCAGCCGAACACCCTGTATATTATACTTATACAGTTTTCACTCTATGTACATAGATATTTAGTACTTTACTTTTTCTTGGTTATTACATCCAGAGCTATTATCACCATCATTATATATATTTATAGATATTTACACATGGTAGTACATTTTACTCAGAATAATATCTTTTGAAAATATTTCACTTCATACAAATCTTATGTGCTATTACTCATAGCTACCTTCGACTTATCTCATCGCACCTAGTTTTATATATCTGTCTGTTCTTTTACTATATTATGTATTTTATTTTATACTATTATATTATTATTATTATAATTATTTCATTATATTATTTTATTTATTATTATATTATTTATTATTTCAATTTATTTAATGGATATGCCACACTACATATATGCGACATCTTTTATAGTTGTGTTGCATTGAGAAATTTTACATAGGCACACACACACAGTACGTATACGTACGCACAGGGTGTACTGACACCTTCATTTTCATTTACATTTTATTCGTATTTTCACGTCTACATCTATTAAAGTATTTTGATAACCTATATATACATACATTTGGTATTATATTTATATACACAAATACAGTAGCCAAACCAGGGCCAACTCAGGGGCTGTGTCCGGCAATCGTCGGCCGCAGTACGGGGCGTAGCGACCCCGAGGTACCTGGAAGCTAATCACACCGTAAGCCTTCCTGTTGGTCGTCACGACGATCCATTCATAATTCCTTTTTTGGTTTTGTGAATGGTACGTGACGGCAGGAGAAACTGGGGCCTCGGCTTAACCGCCTGGGCCAAGAGTATGGCGACTCTATAAAATCGCCCTCCAATCCTAAGCTATGGTGCGCGGCGATGGGATGCATGGTTGGAGGAGAAGGCCCAATCCCAAGCGACCACCTCCGGGGCACCTGCCGAACCCCCGGAGTATAAGGCTTACCCGGGTAAGGCGGCTCTGCCCGGTGGACCTTTATTTCCGACCTACTCGTGGGATTCTATACATGGATTTTCAAAATAAAACGGGGATGGGACGGGTTATATTGGAGGGGATGGACGATGACGGTGTTGGGGCTAGGGTGGCGGCGCTCGTGCGCCTCACTCAGCGCCTGGCCCGCTTCGTGGAAGGTGGAGGAGGACGACGAGACTGCGTCAGTCTCGTCCTTCTCTCCACGAGGAGCCACATAGGCTCCAAGAGGAAGCGGACGGGGCAGGCCGTCGACGGGAGTGGACCGGGCGATGAACCCGGTCGTAATGGTGAGTTGCCTCAGGGACGAGGGGTGACCGGAGTAGACATCCGAGAGGATCTCCTCGTCCCTGAGGCGGGTGGAGAAGGTGGCCGCGGCCTGCTCCTTGAAGGGGCAGAAGACCCGCGGGGCAGACCCCCTTAGGGAAGCGGCCCAGAGGATGAGGGAGGCGACGCAGTAGTTGTGTGGGCGAAATGCCCGGCTGCAGCTCCAGGTGGAGGAGGAGCGACGGGGGAGGATGAGGCAGACGCGCGCTGGAACAGCGCAGCCCTCCTCCTATCCTCCCTCCTCCTCCACCACCACCACCACGACCCACGGTCGTGGTAAAAAGCGGAGTGCGGCGGCGGTGTTGCGGGACCTTCCACCCGCACCTGTCCGCGCAGAGTTCCCCATTCTCCTCAGAGGACGAACTTCTGAGCAGGATCGGGAACATGATCGACGGCAAGCTGGCCGCCTTCCGGGAGGCGCTCCTCCACGGAGGTGCGGTCGGCGGGAAGGTGGTGCCTCCCCGACCAGGGTCGGTTCAGGCGGGGAAGGCGAGGGTGGGGGGAGGGAAGGCTCCTCCCACCGTGGCCGTTCCGGTGCCGCGGGTCGCGGCCCCCCCGGGGCGTAGCATACCCGCGGCCCCGATGCGCGCGTCCTCTGCGGCACCATCCCAAGGGGGGGTGTCGTGGAGCAAGGTGGTAGGGCGGAAGGCGAAGAGGGCGGCGAGGAAGGCCACGCAGCCGCGACCTGCTACCTCGCCGCCCGCGGCCAAGGGAAATGCCGCGAAGGTGCGACCAGGGCGCCCCCCTAAAACGGCAGCAGTGACGCTGATCGTTCCTCAGGGGTGCGACCTGGCACTCGCGGGGGGCGATGCAGCTCGCCAGGGATAATATATCAATGGAGGAGCTTGGCATCGCTTCCGTGAGGGCGAAGAGGGCCGTGACCGGGGGCCTCCTGCTGGAGATCCCTGGTCCAGAGGGCGGCGGGAAGGCGGGACCGACTCGCCCAGAGGCTCCAGGAGCAGCTGAAGAGCGGGCTGTCCGAGTCGCCCGGCCACGAAGCCCACAGAGATGCGCATATGTGGGCTGGATGACTCGGTCACCGCGCATGAGGTGTCCCGTGCCCTAGCGAGGGCGGGTGATTGCCCCGAGGGAGATGAGCGGATCGGAGAAATTCGCAGGTCTCCTTCCGGCCTGGGGTCGGTGTGGGTCCGGTGACCCTTCTCCGCCGCTAGAAAGGTGGCGGAATCCGGGAGGGTATTGGCGGGGTGGGTTTCGGCACGAGTGGAGATACTCGCTCCGCGCCCACTCCAGTTTCACCGCTGCCTCGAGTTGGGGCACGTGAGGCAGTGGTGCACCTCGCCGGTGGACCGCAGCGGTCAGTGTTACCGCTGTGGGGCGAATGACCACCGCGCGAGCCAGTGTTCGGCGGCCCCCCACTCCCCTATATGTGCGGACATGGGGAGGCCAGCCGATCACAGGGTGGGGAGCAAAAAGTGCTCTCCCCCTCCTGGAAGGGGAAGAAGAAGGGTCCCACCCCGGTTCAGTCACCGCGGTCGCTGGCAGCGTTCACAATGCAGGTGGACGGTGCCACGGGGACGGACAGCCGGGAGGAGGCTGGGACGGCCGTTAAATAACGGCGCCCCGCCACCTCCTCCAGGCCAATCTCAACCACTGCCGCGCGGTACTGGACATGATGTCCCATGTCCTCGCGGAGTGGGGGTTGGCCTGGCGGTCGCCGCCGAGGCGTACCGCGTGCCTGATCACCCACATTGCGGTGGGCGACGCGGACGGTTTGGTGGCGACGGTATGGGGAGGTGGCGACGGGTCCCGCCGTTCTCCATTTTGGCGCGCGGTCGGGGTTTCGTCACCGTGGACTGGGAGTCGCCGGAGTGGGGTGCGACATCTCGCCCCGCAGCGGTCACGCCGCGTTCGAACGGTACTTGGCCGAGGTCGCGGCATGCGTGCAGGCGCTGCGCGGTCCGGCCGGTGCTGGTCCTGGGGACTTTAACGCCAAGCGGTGGCTTGGGGATCCCTAGGACCACCGTTCGCGGCGGGATCCTGGGCGACTGGGCGGCGGGGCTCGACCTTCGGTTACTGAACCGGGGTCGGAGCACACGTGCTTGCGGCGATATGGGGGTCTATCGTGGATGTTGGATTCGCGACCCCCAACGCCGTGCGCAGAGGTCCCGGAGGCAGAGACACTCAGATCACCGGTATATCCGGATGGAGGTCTCTGCCGCCGGGGCAGCATCCCGGCACCACCGCCCGGATGGCACCCCACCGCGCCGCTGGGCACTTCGGCGCCTGGACAAGGACGCCCTGATGGCAGCTGCCCTCGCTGCAACTTGGCCGCAGGTGGCGGCCGAGTTGCCGAGCATGGAGGAGGAGGCTGCCCGGCTCGGGGTACTAGTCGCAAAACATTTGCGACGCGTCGATGCCCGGGTCGGGCGAGCTTCTCCTCCCCGGGCGGGGTACGGGTGGTCGGCCGCGATCGCGGAATTGCGGGTCGCGAGTGTCCGCGCCCGACGCCAGTACGCCCGCGCGCGCCGTCGTCTACGACCGGACGCTGGCGTGGCGCGAGCGAGGGCAGATGACCTGTATGAGGCATACCGGATGGCGCGGGTTGCTCTGCAGGTCGCCATCAAACGGGCCAAGACCCGGGCATGGAAGGATTTCCTCCAGACCCTCGATTACGATCCTTGGGGACGCCCGTACAGGGTGGTGCTGAAGAACCTCAGCCCGTGAGCGCCCCCCGTCACCGAGGGTCTTGACCTCCGGCTGCTGGAGGACGTGGTCAATACTCTTTTCCCAATTCGGGTGAGGGGACTACGTCCTCCGGCGGAGGCGGCAGTCCCTAGGGAGTGGGGGTCACTCAGGGGAGCTGACCGCGGCCATCAGACGGCTCGGGGCGTAACACGGCCCCGGGTCCGGATGGTGTGCCCGGCCGGGTTTGGGTCTTGACCCAGGGCGTCCTTGGGGCCAACCTCAGGCGGATGTTCGACCGATGCCTGAGGGACGGGCGATTCCCCCCCAGTTGGAAGGTGGCGAGAATGGTCCTCCTCCGGAAGGAGGGTCGGCCCGCGGAGTCTCCCTCCGCATACCGGCCCATCTGTCTCCTCGACGAGGTGGGCAAGCTCTTCGAGCGCGTGATTGGTGCCCGCCTCGTCGAGCACCTATCGCAGGGTGCCCCCGGCCTGGCCGACTGCCAGTACGGTTTCCGGGAGAGTCGATCGACCATCGACGCGATAGGTCGTGTCAGGGCCCTCTCGAAGTCGGCCGTCTCAGGGGAGGGTGGCTTTGGCAATATCCTTGGATATTGCCAACGCCTTTAACACCCAGCCCTGAGGAGATAAGGAGGGGCTCGAATATCATCAGGTCCCCCCTTGTCTCGGGGCGGTCATCGGGTATTATCTCCGCGGCAGGTGGATCGAGTATCCGGGCCGGGATGGTCATATGCGGAGGGAGGTGTACTGCGGAGTTCCGCAGGGGTCGGTCCTCTGGCCACTCCTGTGGAATATCGCGTACGACGCAGTGTTGCCGGCCGACCTCCCCGACGGCGCCAGCGCCGTGTGTTATGCAGATGACACACTGGTGCTGGCCGTCGGGGCGCAATGGGGGAGGGCCAAGCGTCTCGCGGAGGAAGGGGCGCAACGCGTCGTCGGCCGGATCAGAGGGATGGGGATGACGAGGGGGCCGTGAGCACGTGCGTGCACGCGCGGGGCGAGTCGATCGTCGACATATCGTTGGTGAGCCCCGCCGTTGCGCGCCGTGTGTCCGACTGGAGGGTTGCGGAGGAGGTGGCCACGTTAAGCGACCACCTCTATATTACGTTCAGCGCAACGCGTCGTCGGCCGGATCAGAGGGATGGGGATGACGGTGGCAGTCCATAAGACCGAGGTGATAGCGTTCCATTCACCTCGGCGGGATCCGCCACCCCCTCTGATCAGGGTGGGTGAGGCAAATATCGAGGTGAAGCCCCAGATGAGGTATCTGGGGCTGATCCTCGATAGCCACTGGCGCTTCGAGGAGCATTTCCGCAGCCTGGTCCCCCGGTTCGAAAGGATGGTCGGTGCTTTGGGCCGGATTCTGCCCACACTGGGGGGCCCGGTGTGCCGAGTTCGCTGCCTCTATGTGGCAATGGTTCAGTCGGTGGCCCTATACGGGGCCACCGTCTGGGCGGACGACCTGGCGGCCTCCCGGCGCAGCATGACGATGCGGGTGCAGTGGCAAGAGCGGTTGGCTCTGCCTACCGCGGGGCACCGGACAGTCGGGGCTGTTCGGCCACGCCTATGTGAGTGGCTGGACAGAGGCCATGGAAGTCTCACCTACTGGATGGCATCGTTGTTTTCGGGGCATGGCAGCTTCGGCAGATACCTGTGCCGGATAGGGAAGGAGCCGACGGCGCGTTGCTGCCATTGTGACGCTGAGCAGGACACGGCGGAACATACCCTCGAGGTATGCACTGCGTGGGAGGGCGAGCGCCGTGTCCTGGTCAGCGTCATCGGGCGGATGTCTCGCTGCCGAGCATGGTACGCGCCATGCTCGGCAGCGAGGGTAAGTGGAGGGCCGTGGCCTCCTTCTGCGAAATCGTAATGTTGCAGAAGGAGACCGCGGGAAGGGAGCGCGAGCGTCAGCGGCGCGCTGTGGCTCGCGCTCGTTTGGTGGCGAGAGAGCGTCGCCTGGGCGTCAGGCGGCGCGGGCGGCCCCCTCGACGTGGCGCATGACTCAGGCTGGGAGGGGGGTCCTGATAGGAGCCCCCTCCCGCCAGGCGGCGTAGGGTCGGACCGGATGGGGTGGCAGTGCCTCCTGTCCGGGTCCGGCGCATGGAGCGGCACCCTCGGTGGCCTGGTGCGGCCTTTAGCTGCCGGCCTCCGAGGGGTAGAAACGGGGTCGCGGCGGTTGCGAGTTGGGGCTCGCAGCCGCCACTAGACGCGGCCCCGGGACGGATGGCGGCAGGACGATGTGGCCTCGTCCTGCCGGTATGAGACAGGGCGATTACCGGGGGGACCGTTTGTTCCCCCGCGGGTGGGCGCAAAGCGCGGGCACGGGGAGGATACCAGAAGTATGCTTCGAGCGATTCCCGGTATATTCCCAAATCGTGCGGAAGGGCCACCGTGGGGTTTTTGGTAGGTAGGTCCCGCGCCCGTTATAATGGGCGCGGGGAATCCCACACACCCCTCCCGCCTCTCCCCAAAGAGGTGGGAGGGAGTCTTTGGAAGATTTTCCTCACGACAAAAAAAAAAAAAAAAAAAAAAAGCCAAACCTGGCCATTATTTATTATACCATAGTATCTAAATGTAAGATATTTATACTTTTACTTTTATTTTATTAGTTACTGGCGTTGTATTTTATCCAGATATTTTTATTTTTATTTTACTATATATATTTTACTTTGGTTATTGTTTAAATATCGAATAAAATGCGAAGTTTAATTTAAATCCGATACAATTCGTTAGCCGGTTTGTTTTTCGGTTACGCGACCGACCAGGAAGATTCTAGGTCGACGCGTCCGCTATTCAAAATGTTAGAGGACAGAAAAACACCGTTCTCGAGGTTTTCTGCAAAGTCACGCGAACGATTAATTAACGTTCAATTTTGAAACAAGCGGTTTAAACGCCCGAGTTTAGAGAAGGTACGAAAACTATATAATAGACAGAGACGGACGAGAGACACGGCGACAGCGCCGCGTGACGGAAGACTCTCCCCACTCACGCGCTCACTTTTGGCAGCTCGTGCTCGTCCGTCACTCGCTATCAAACCACTGCCACGAGCACTTCGGTATCCGAACACGCTCAGCAGTCGAATACACGAATAATTCGAGCGACCCGATCCGAGTCGAGTTCTTCGACTACCTTCGGAGTTGTAAAAGAATTATTCACGAGTTATCGTATCGAGCCAGTCGGTACCCGACCGAGCTCTGTAAAAAGACTTATTTATTTCGGAATAGGCTTGAAGTAATTCGAGTGCTTCCGGGGAATCGATCCATAAACAGGTGTGGGAAGAAACCCTGAGTGGACTCAATCGTTTCCCCAGGGATAGAGGGCTAAGCTCATCCCAATTTATAGGTGCGAGGTTTTCCACACTTTCCTTAGTGCACGACTCCACAATCCAGGTGCGGGAAGAAACCCTGAGTGGAATCATCGTGCACTAGAGGAACGAGATACAAACTCCTTCATCCAATTGGCTGTCAGAAACGGCTTCGAACCCACCATACAGGAGTGAATAATACCCTGGGTGGATTTGCCGTCTTCCAGTCGAAGCGGGACACTTTTTTAAACCCCAGCTATCGGCGAAAGCTAGGACACGTCCAAACATCTCCAGGAGTACGGTCCCTGTGCGTAGGACGGAGATCCGACAAAGCAACGTGGTCTCAGGCACAACCGTAAGTCGACCTAAGGGCGCCGTTGACAAGCCTGCACCACACAGTGCCGTACGCACTTACGAAGGCGGTGAAGGGCCGGGGACCGGCTGAAAGGTTGGAGCCTTACAACCTCCCTCCGATCACCTTTTTCTGCGACAGTCATACAACAAAGTCTTAAATTGCAGTCAGAATTGCAGTCGTGAAATGAGACGAGCAGAAATCTCGTACACGACAATAATAAGCAAGCGATTCCCGATTTAACGGGAACGCTCACACATACAGTCCACTAGCTTAGCTGCGCATCGCGGCGGCTGAGATCCCTGCCCTGGGTGCGACAAGCACAGACCAGACGAGCGCGGGAAGAAAGTAAGACACACAGCGTGATTCACGTTAACAGGTATTTAACGCCTATTCGTGTTCCCTCTTTTCTGTTACAGGTTACCAAACAGGATTAGCTGCAGCGGCGCCTGGCCGGGCAGACAAAATTGTGTAATCTCTGTTGTCAAACGTTACAGTAATAAAAAGGCTTAGTCGAGTCATCTGACTAAGCTGAAAATTAAATTAAAATCTGTATTCTTTTTCACTACGTTCCTTCCTCACGATCCGGACCACCGTTAGGCGAGGTTTTTTCAAACCTACTCCCCCTAACAGTTATATCTCACTTTATATTTTATTACTATTATTATTTTGGTTTTTATATACACTGATGTTTGCTGGTGTTTCGAATAATATGGGTTTTCCGTGTTTGGAGCATTGCCAACTTATTCTGCGGTTTTAATCTCAACGGAACGAGGAGGTCACTAGAGAAAACAGACGCTAACTCGCTGGTCGAAACAATACGGTTGAGTGCGATCAGCTGTAACGCGCGCTATCGCTCGACGCTCTCCTCTTGCCCCACTCCCCGGAGAGCCCGAGCTGCTCGATCCTCCCGTGGTGCTTGCGGGGTCTGGGGGGAGAGGCGCCGAGCTCGCGGCAGCGCACGCGCTGTCGATCAAACGGTGTAATTTATTTAGATTATGTACATTTTTCTAATTTGGTAATAAATCTATATATCGTCAAAATGCGTAAATTAATAAGTCCCGGAACCACCATGATTTAACCCGTCTACAACAGCTGGCAAATGATAGCCCTGCCACCTTAGGTGGCAAAGTAGGAGGGGATAATTATGTACCCATAGGTACCATGAGGGGGGGTCCCCCGGGACCTACGAGCGGATTCCGTACCGAGGAGGTACGGACAACCGAGGCGATGACACGGGGGTACGGAACACTGTACCCCCTAGCATTTTGTGTGTGTTTGTCCTATTTATTTGATGACGTGGCCTTCTGGCCGAGATGCGGCTTAGAGCCGAGGGGTGCTACCCTATTTCAGATGGCCCTTCGGGATTTTACAGTTGCGGGAACGCATGCACCCGCAACTTTTGGGATGGTGGTGTTATGGGGGCATGGTGCCCCCTTCAGATGACGATGTCCTCGGGACGGAAGGGGTATTATTGGCGGATCAGCCGCCCTAGGGAGGAAACCCCGTAGAGGTCACCCTGTTGTGCAGTCCCGGGGTTTCGCTGCCGCCGCGTAACATCGGACGGCCACAGCCCCGGGAGGCAAGTAATGTTGTAAACAATTCCGCCCCGGGGTCAGTGCGGCGGAGGGGTTTTAGTTGGTAAGAATTCGACACTACCCCGGGTCAGGCCCGGGGTGTCTTATGCAAGATTTCCCCTCCGCCTAAAAAGAAAAAAAAAAAAAAAAAAAAAAAGGTTTCCCTTTTTGCCCCCATCCGCGGTTCCGGCCAATAGTAGGCCGGCGCCGGAGTCCGTCGCGACTGAGGTTCAGGGGGCGGCTTGTTCCCAGCCGTCCCCAGATGAGGTGTCGGGAGTTGTCCCCGCCCCCAGTCTCTCTCGCGGTGGCCGAGAAGGTAGTGGGGCGCACTCGCAATCCGCCGGTGGCGGAGAGATGATGGAGGTGGATGTGGCGCCTTGCGACTCGGCGCCCTCCACCTCCACGAAATTAGAGGGTGTGCACTCTGGTGGGGGGTTCTGCAAAGCCCCCACTATTAAAGGCAGCCCAAACACCGTGCGGGCCAGAACCTGATGAGGGGTGTGATGGCCTCGTACGGCGGCGAGGATCCGGGGGGCGAAAACCGCCAGAAATCAGGAAGGGGAGGCCTGGAGGAGGCTGCGGCTGAGACCAGTTAATGTCTCAACGCCTCCTCCAGGTCAATTTGAACCACTGCCGGGGGGCTCGGGATCTCATGCTCCAAACCCTCCGGCAGTGGAACATTGGACTGGCTGTGATCGCCGAGCCCTATCGGGTCCCCAAGCACCCATGCTGGGTGGGGGATATCGGTGGGGTCACTGCGATCACTTGGGAGTACGGGCACGGCACACGGCCGTGCTCCGTCGTCGAGAAGGGCCGCGGATTTGTGGCGGTGAAGTGGGGGCAACTGGTGGTTGCCGGGTGCTACGCGTCGCCCGCTATGGGCCTCAACGAATTTGAGGCGTACCTCGATGGGGTGGGGAGATGCATCTCCCCACACCTCGCCCGTGGGGTACTCGTCCTGGGAGATTTCAACGCCCACGCTGCAGCGTGGGGGTGCCCCAGGACGACCGTGAAGGGCGATGCGATGCTCGTGTGGGCAGCGGGTCACGGCCTCGTAGTGTTGAACGAGGGGGCCGTGAGCACGTGCGTGCACGCGCGGGGCGAGTCGATCGTCGACATATCGTTGGTGAGCCACGCCGTTGCGCGCCGTGTGTCCGACTGAGGGTTAGGAGGAGGTGGCCACGTTAAGCGACCACCTTCTATATTACGTTCAGCGCATCCGCACCCTCCGGTGCAAATGGAACCCGCAGGGAAGCACACCCGGCGCCACGCTGGTCCGTTAAGAGGCTGGAAACCGGACGCCCTTTGGGATGGCAAGGCTTCCGTTGTGGCGTGGCAGGAGATGCCACGCCGGACCCTCGGCAATCCTTCTGCTGGGGCGCGTTGGTTCCGGGAGACCATGACGACATTGAAAGTGACGCAGTCATGCCCCGGGCCACCGCCCCGAGCCGCCGGCGGTCCGTGTACTGTTGGTCGGGCGAGATACAGGACCTACGCACTCGGCGCGTCCTCGCCCGACGCCGGTACACCCGCGCCAGAAGACGGCGCGGTGCAACGGAGGCAGAGGTGGTGGGTTTGCGCTGGGAATTTTCTCTGGCGCGCAGAACCCTCCGCCGGGCCATCGCAACCGCGAAAGCCCAGGCATGGACGGAGCTCCTCGGCTCTCTGGATGCAAATCCATGGGGGCGCCCGTATCAATTGGGCGGCGGGAAGTTGCGATCATGGGCGCCCCCGACTACAGGGAGCCTCGACCCCCAGCTGCTCGGGGAAACGATCAGCGTCCTCTTCCCGGTCGGGGAGAGGCGTTCGAGCATCCCCGAGCCACAGCCGGGCCGCCAGTTTTGGTGGTCCGACGACCTGGGTCTCTGAGGAGGAGCTAGCCAGGGCCGTCCGGAGAATGGCCGCCAAGAAAACGGCGCCAGGACCGGACGGCATACCTGGCAAGGCCTGGGCTATAGCGGTGGGCGTCCTGGGTGCCGGTCTGGTGCGTGTCTTTGACGCTTGCCTGCGGACTGCCAGTTCCTCCCCCTCCCCGTATGGCCCGGTGGCGAGGTTGGTCCTCCTCCACAAACCAGGAAGCCCGCGGACACTCCATCCGCGTTCCGACCCATATGTCTATTGGACGAGGCTGGAAAGCTCCTTGAGCGCATCATAGTGGCGCGTCTTGAGGGGCACCTGTCCCGCGTCGGCCCCGATCTGGCCGACCGACAGTTCGGCTTCCGCTGGGGCCGCTCCACCGTCGACGCCATATCGACCGTGCGGACCCTGGCGGAATCGGTAATCTCCCGGGGTGGCGTGGCGTTGGCAGTCTCGTTGGACATTGCCAACGCCTTTAATACGGTCTCCAGGGGGGCGATAGGCCGCGCACTCCAGTATCTCCGAGTGCCCGCCTATCTATGCCGACTGATCGGGGACTACCTGCGGGACAGGATAGTCCAATACCCGGGTCGGAACGGGATGCAGCAGAGAGCGGTGCACCGTGGCGTTCCACAGGTGTCGGTCCTCGAACTTGGCCTACGACGCGGTGCTGCGTGCTGACCTCCCCGTCGGCGTGTCGTTGGTATGCTATGCCGACGACACCCTCGTGATAGCCGGCGGGGATACGTGGAGGGGGGCCGTGGCCCTCGCGGATAATGGGACGGCACGACTCATCGCCGAAGTAGAGCGCCTGGGTTACGCGTGGCACCCAAAAGTCCGAGGCCATCTGGCTGTGCAACGTCAGTGGTCGCGGGTGCCGCGCCAGGCGTCTCTACGGGTGGGCGGAGCCCAAGTCGGGGTGGGGCGCCGGATGAAGTATCTCGGCCTCGCCCTGGACAGCTACTGGCGTTTCGGGCATCATTTGGAAGGGTTGGGCCCCCGTATTGAGAGGGCAGCGGCCGCGTTAGGCCGCATAATGCCCAATCTCGGGGGGCCCAACATGGCGGCACGGCGGCTGTATTTGCGAGTCGTCCGGTCCATGGCGCTTTATGGAGCGCCAATATGTGCCGGCGGCGTGATGGTGAGACGGCAGGGGCACGCCCGTGCGCCCGCCGGTTGCAGAGGTTGGTCGCCATCAGGGTCCTGCGAGCATACCGCACGATCTCCTACACAGCCGCCACCTTGCTGGCGGATTCCGCGTTTTCACCTGCTCGCGAAAATTGACGCAGAGTTGTATCAAAGCCTCTGCGCCGTTCGCCTGCGGGGGGTGTCCCGGTCCGGTTAGGACGCCGCCACGGCCCGACGCCTGGCGCGGCGACGCGTCTATAGTCGAGGGCTGGTCTGGTTATCCACGCCAGACCAGCGGGACGATCGCGTCGCCGCGGCAGTCGGTCCAGTGTTTTCTGCCTGGGTGGACCGTAGCTGGGGTACGCCCACCTACCGCCTGACACAGGTGCTGACCGGGCACGGATGGTTCGGTCAGTATCTGCATCGAATAGGGCGGGAGGCGACGGCTGCGTGCCGTCATTGCGAGGGAAGGGAGGACACCGCGCAGCACACGTTGGAGTTTTGCCGAGCGTGCGCTGCGCAGCGCGGTGTCCTCGGTGAGGGGATTGGGTCGGACCTGACGCTGGCGGCCGTCATGCGCGCGAGGGTCGGCAGCGAGGAGGCGTGGGCGGCCATGGCCTTGTTTTGTGCAGAGGTCAGGGCCGCCACGGAGGACGCCGAAAGGGCGCGTGAGGAGGTGGGGGGGCAGGCGCCGTCGCCGCCATTAAGACTTCCGCCGCTCCCCAGTGGCAGGGGGAGCGAAGTGGTCGGTGATGTCGTTTGCGGTGTGGGGAGAGGGAGCTGTCTCCTCATTCCCCCCACACCCAGCACATCACCGTACCGGGGGCCCGTGGCAGGTGCTCCGTCTTGCGGGGGCGGCAGTGTTAGCCGGCCTCGTAGCCGTGGCCGCGATCGGGTGGCCCGGTCGCGGCTAGTAGCAACGGAACGAGTGGGGCGACGTCGCGGGTGACCGCGTGGCTTTCGCCGGGGTCAATCAGTTTATTTGCCCCCATTGGGGGAGGATCTACATCTCTCCCGGAAGGCCTGTAATAGGCAGTTGCGCCAACGGGGGTTGTCGCGGTGGTATCGCTAGTTTGGTTCCCGTGATTACCCCCCAGATAAAGGGCGCAGGCGGTCACCGTGGGGTTTTAGCCGGTAAGAGTCCGGCACTACCCCGGTCTCTCCCCTAGGAGGCCGGGGTGTCCATGAGGATTTCCCCACGTTAAAAAAAAAAAAATAAATAAAGGTCTGGGTTAGGTCTGCTAAGACTGGTTTAAGACTCCACGAACCCGTTTGGTTGTCCAGGCGGCAGGGGACCCCCTACGTGGCACGTCCCCAGGTGGCGGATATAGCGCAGCCGCTGGGATGGGATGGGATGGGGTCATCAACCTGAGAAGGCTGGTGGCTGCACTCTTCGCATGGCATCCCGGAGGTCGGAGCGGAAGCTCCGCGACCAAACACCGGTATGAATGCGTTGCGCGTGTGAATGTGTGTGTGTGAGTGGGCTGGGGCATGGGATATTTGCCGCGGGTTTGACCTAAGGGCGCAGGTTGGCCAGTTGGCTGCGGGTGTGTCCTGCGGCCACGTGGCCGGCGGCCGGCGGCTTAGTCCCATGTCACGGGCCGGCTGGTGACCAGGCGCCTGCGGTTGAGTGGAAATGCGGTGGGAGGAGTGCCTCACCGGGAGGGCCTGCACAGGCGCGCGGCGAGGGACTCTGTGATGTCTCACTAGAGTTCCCGGTCCCTCGCCAAGCGCTTGAGGATGGTCACCGTGGGGTTTAGCCGGTAAGAGTCTACCCGCCGGCCCGCCCATCGGGTGGGCTCCGCGGTCCATGAGGATTTCCCACGTACAAAAAAAAAAAAAAAAAAGTACTGGTTTAAGACTGGGTTATGTCTGCCACTCTGCCAGGACTGCTAGTTCTGGGTTAGGTCTGGGTTAGACTGGGTTAGCTCTGGGTTAGGTCTGGGTTAGGTCTGCACGCACCCGTTTGGTTATCCATGCGGCAGGAGGTGAACCCTACGTGGCGCGTCCCAGGTGGCGGATAGCAGCCGCTGGGATGGAATGCGGGGATGGGGTCATCCACCTGAGACGGCTGGTGGCTGCATCCTCGCATCCCATCCCGGAGGTCGGAGCGAAAGCTCCCCGCGGACCAGACACCGGTATGAATGTTGCGCGTGAATGTGTGTGTGAGTGGACTGGGGCATGGGATGATGCCGCGGGTTTGACCTAAGGCCGCAGGTTGGCCAGTTGGCTGCGGGTGTGTCCTGCGGCCAACGTGGTCCTGGCGGCCGGCGGCTTAGTCCCATGTCACGGGCCGCGGGCGCTGGTGACCAGGCGCCTGCGGTTGAGTGGAAATGCGGTGGGAGGAGTGCCTTCACCGGGAGGGCCTGAACAGGCATCGGCGCGGCGAGGGACTCTGTGATGTCTCACCAGAGTTCCCGGTCCCTCGCCAGCGCTGAGGATGGTCACCGTGGGGTTTTAGCGGTTAAGCGTCCGGCACTACCCGCCGGCCCGCCCATCGGGTGGCCCGCGAGTGTCCATGAGGATTTCCACGTACAAAAAAAAAAAAAAAAGGTCTGGGTTAGGTCTGGGTTAGGTCGGGATAGGTCTGCCAGGTCATGAGGAAGGGCTGGCCGGGGTTAGGACTCGGCTGGAGCCACGCAACGGTCCGTTGGTGCAGTCCTGCCACATTGGCAAGCGTGGCAGGACAAACCGGGTAGGCTGTCCTACAGGATGACACAGGTACTCACCGGGCTTGGTTGCTTTGGTGAGTACCTGTGCCGAATCGGGAAGGAGGCGACGGCGGTGTGCCACCATTGTGGAGGACCCCAGGACACGCCGCAGCACACGCTGGAAGTCTGCCCAGCGTGGGTAGATGAGCGCCGTGTTCTGGTTCTGGAAGTGGGAAGAAATCTCGCGCGGGCTACCATAGTGGGAAAGAGGGTGGCCAGCGAGAAAACCTGGCAAGTGACGGCCTCCTTCTGTGAAGTTGTTATGTCACAGAAGGAGGCCGCCGAGCGGGAGCGCGAGCGGACCGCGCATCCCGCTCGGAGAGGGAGGGCTCGGAGAGGGGCCAGAGCGAGGCATCCTTCGCCTCCAGGCCCCCACCGACACCCATGAGGTCTACTGCGACCACTAGAAGCGGGGAGGCCCGCCAGCACTCTCCTCCGACCACCACGTCGGTGGTCAGGAGATTGGCAGGCCGCCCTGGGGTTGCAGGTGCTCGGCAAGGGCCCGAGCACCGAAGGCAGCCCCGGGGCTGCGGGCGTCGGGTGACCTGGCGTCCGTGGCGGAGAAATCAGGGGGGAAGGACACGTCGTCCTTCCCCCCGGGATGAGCCTCGAGAGGCAAGGCAAGGCGGGGGACTCTGTGATGTCTCACTAGAGTTCCCGGTCCCTCGCCGCAGCGCCGGAGGACGGTCACCGTGGGGTTTTAGCCGGTAAGAGTCCGGCACTACCCCGAGGCCCCCCCTACCTAGGGCCTCGGGGTGTCCTGTAGGTTTTACCCACCTACAAAAAAAAAAAAAAAAAAAAACAGAGGTCTGGGTTAGGTCTGGGTTAGGTCTGAGGACTGGGTTAGACTGGGTTAGGGATCTGGGTTAGGACTGGGTTAGGTCTGGGTTAGGTCTCCACGCACCCGTTTGGTTATCCGCCGCAGGGGAGGTGAACCCCTACGTGGCGCGTCCCTAGGTGGCGGATAGGGGAAGCTGCTGGGATGGGATGCTGGGGTGGGGTCGTCAACCTGAGAGGTCTGGTGGCCGCATCCTCGCATGGCATCTTGGTGGTCGGAGCGCTAGCTCCCGCGGACCAAACACGGGATGAATGGGTTGTGTGTGTGAATGGGCTGTGGTCGGTGACTCGTGGATATTCCCGTCAGACTAACCAAGGGGGTAGTAGTAGCACACATCAGAGGTTGGTGGGTGATGTTAGTACCTGACCTCTGCGGGAGTAATATGGGTAAACTTCGGTGATCCCGTGAAACCGCACGTTAAACGTGGAAGAACCGCTCACTCACCAACTGACTGGAGCCTATGACGGGGTTGAAGCGAACTCACCGGGCGCGGGTGTGGAGGATTATCCGGTCAATATTTCCTCATACACGGAGCGTCGTAGGATAAATCGGCGCACCGTCTAGCCTGAGGTCTGAGTTTGGCGTCGGCTTGGATCCGGCGTCGCTCATTCGATAGGGGTGACGAAAAACCTTTAGCATCAATTATGGCGCGGGCCTAACCCGTAACATTTTTCGGTAGAGTCAATTTGGTGTCGATAGGGTTGACCACCCGACAAGCTGCTTCTCAGCTTCGGCATCCTTAACTAGGTAATACTTTACCCGGGATAGCCCCCACTGCGGTGGGGGTCCCATGATGGGCGAGCCGAGGAAATTAATCACTGTAGTCAGGCATCCTTAAAAACGAAACAACCATGGGAACGGAGGGAGGCAGCGCGGGTTGCCGCTGCTGCTCGCGGCGTTTGGAGAGTGACGGAATGGGCTCGTGAGGCGGCCAGGGCAGCGGAGCCGGAAGAGCCAGGGAGCACGCTAGCTGCGCGGCTTCTTCGGCGGAGTGGCGCGTAGTTGTTGCAGGGCGCGTAAGAAGTGAAAGAGGGACATCTTGAGCGAGAATGTTCGTGCTGAGATGGGGAAGAAGGAGGGAGGCCCTTACGCAGAGATCCTCGACGAGGCGGATAAAGTGGTCGAGGTTGCGGAGGTCGGCCAACTTAAAGGACCTCAGTCAGGGACCTCAAGTTTGCGGCGGAATTCATCCGGGTAGCTGCGACCGAATTACAGAGGCGAATGATGGTGGCTTCCACCCGGAGAACGCAGGAGCGGCAGCTCGAAGAGGAGCTGCGGGAGGCGCGGCGAGAGCTGGCGGCTCATGGGTCGGGGAGCGAATATTCCCGAACCCGTGGAAACGCCAGAAGCAGTGGCCCAGCTCGCGTCAACCGTCCTCGAAGCGGATGCCGCCCCATTGCGGATCCGGGACAGGAGGCTGCCCGTCCACGGCAGCTGGTGCGGGTAGTGGCGAGGTGGTGGAGGTGGCGGCTGAGGGTCGAGAGGACTGGAGCTCTTCCTTCTCCTATTTCACCTGTGGCCTCGGTGAGGTGGAGGCCTTTCGCGTAGAGGTGGCGTTGGAGGAACGGTTTCGGAGTTGCGGGAGGAGATGATCGCTCTCGCTCGCCCGGTCGCCCCATCTGCTGCGGTGTCGCGGCCGCGGATCGGTAGGCTGAAGGACCCGGCGGGCACGTCGGCGGAGGCAGGACAGGACACGGCGGCGCAACCCGGGAAGGCGGGTGGCATGACGGCCACCAACAGGTGAACGAGGAAGAAAAAGGGAGCAGAGGGTCAGGCAGAAGCTGAGGCTGTTCGCCTCTTACCTGTGTCTCGTCCTCTTCCGTTGCTGACTGACGGGGGGAAGGAGCGGGGGTCGTCCCCAGTCCCGAGTAACCATACCCTCCGTCTGTCTCCCTAAAGTTGCCGGCGGCTAGGGGCCCGGCGGGGAGTGCGGCCGGGCAATCGTGGGCGGAGGCGGTGAAGTGTGGGCGAGCCAGTCAGAGGCCCGTCCAGTCCGCCGCGAAAGCCGGCCAAGTCCGGCCGATGCCCATCCAGGCCCCTCTGCCTGTGAGACAGCCGGGCAGGGAGGGTCACCTCCCTAACAGGACGGGGGTCTAAAACAGCCCGGTGGGCGGCCGTCGTTCGGCAGCCCTCGATGCTGAAGAGGGCTCGGCTGCCGCCTTTTTTTTTTTTTTTTTTTTTTTTCGTGGGGAAGCTGGATCTCCCACCTTCTTGGGAGAGGCGGTGTGTGGCGCGCCCATTATAACGGGCGCGGACCCTACCACTTAAAACCCCACGGTGACCCTTCCGCAAGTGCGAATTGGGAGGATACCGGGAATCGCTCGAAGTATGCTTCCGGTATCCCGTGCCCGCGCTTTGCGCTCACCCGCGGGGACATAACGGTCCCCCTCGCCCTGTCTCATAGCGGCAGGACGAGGTCGCATCGTCCTGCCGCCATCCGTCCCGGGGCCGCGTCTAGTGGCGGCTGCAAGCCCCAACTCGCAACCGCCGCGACCCCCTCGGCTGCCGCCTTGGCCGAGGCGATGTCAAGGGCGCGGGCGAGTATCAACCTCGCGGATCTCGGCATCGCTGAGGTTAAGGTGAAGCGGGCAATCACGGGGGGGGCTGTTGCACGAGATCCCCGGGCCCGAGAGGGAGGCCAAGGCGGATGCCCTGGCCGACAAGATGAGGGAGGCCCTGACCGGGATGGCGGTCAGGGTGGCCCGCCCGATGAAGCGGAGCGAGCTGCGGGTGAGCGGGCTAGATGATGCCGCCACACCGGAGGAGGTCCGCGAGGCCATAGCAGCCTTGGGTGAGTGCCCGCAGGAGGGAGTCCAGGTACCCCTCAGGGGCTGTGTCCGGCTATCGTCGGCCGCAGTACGGGGCGTAGCGACCCCGAGGTACTCTGAAGCTAATCACACCGTAAGCCTCTTGTTGGTCGTCACAACGATCCACTCATAATTCCTTTTTCGGTTTTGTGAATGGTACGTGACGGCAGGAGAAACGGGGGCCTTGGCTTAACCGCCTCGGCCAAGTGTATGGCGACTCTATAAAATCGCCCTCCAATCCTAAGTTATGGTGCGCGGCGATGGGATGCATGGTTGGGGGAGAAGGCCCAATCCCAAGCGACCACCTCCGGGGCACCTGCCGAACACCGGAGTATTAGGCTTACCAGGGTAAGGCGGCTCTGCCCAGGTGGACCTTTATTTCCGACCTACTCGTGGGATTCATACATGGATTTTCAAAATAAAACGGGGATGGGACGGGTTATATTGGAGGGGAAGGACGATGACGGTGTTGGGGCTAGGGTGACGGCGCTCGCGCCTCACCAGCGACTGGCCCGGTTTCGTGGAAGGTGGAGGAGGACGACGAGACTGCGTCAGTCTCGTCCTTCTCCTCCACGAGGAGCCACATATTCTCCAAGAGGAAGCGGACGGGACATGCCGTCGACGGAGTGGACCGGGCGATGAACCCGGTCGTGATGGTAAGTTGCCTCAGGGCGAATGACCACCGCGCGAGCCAGTGTTCGCCGGTCCCCCACTGCCCGCTATGTGCGGACATGGGGAGACCAGCCGATCACAGGGTGGGGAGCCAAAAGGGCTCTACCCCCAACCGGAAGGGGAACAAGAAGGGCCCGCCCCGGTTCAGGCACCGCGGTCGCTGGCAGCGTCCACAATGCAGGTGGACGGTGCCACGGGGACGGACAGCCGAGGAGGCTGGGACGGCCGTTAAATAACGGCGCCCGCGCCTCCTCCAGGCCAATCTCAGCCACTGCCGCGCGGCACAGGACATGATGTCCCAAGTCCTCGCGGAGTGGGGGGTTGGCCTGCCGGTCGCCGCCGAGCCGTATCGCGTGCCGGATCACCCACATTGGGTGGGCGACGCGGACGGTTTGGTGGCGACGATATGGGGAGGTGGCGACGGATCCCCGCCGTTCTCCATTCTGGAGCGCGGTCGGGGTTTCATCGCCGTGGACTGGGGTGGAGTCGCCGTAGTGGGGTGTTACATCTCGCCCAGCAGCGGTCACGCCGCGTTCGAGCTGTACTTGGCCGAGGTCGCGGCATGCGTGCAGCTGCGCGGCCCGGCCGCTGCTAGTCCTGGGGACTTTAACGCCAAGTCGGTGGCTTGGGGATCCTAGGACCACCGTTCGCGGCGGATCCTGGGCGACTGGGCGGGGGCTCGACCTTCGGTTACTGAACCGGGGTCGGAGCACACGTGCGTGCGGCGATATGGGGGTCTATCGTGGATGTTGGATTCGGGTGCGCATGGCGTGGCAGGTGTGGTCGCGGGGCAGAGACACTCTCCGATCACCGGTATATCCGGATGGAGGTCTCTGCCGCCGGGGCTGCGTCCCGGCACCGCCGCTGGGCGCTTCGGCGCCTGGACAAGGACACCCTGATGGCAGCTGCCGTCGCTGCAACTTGGCCGCAGGTGGCGGCCGAGTTGCCAAGCATGGAGGAGGAGGATGCCCGGCTCGGGGTACTAGTCGCAAACGTTTGCGACGCGTCGATGCCCCGGATCGGGCGAGCTTCTCGCCGGGCGGTGTACTGGTGGTCGGCCGCGATCGCGGAATTGCGGGTCGCGAGTGTCCGCGCCCGACGCCAGTACGCCCGCGCGCGCCGTCGTCTACGACCGGACGATGGCGTGGCGCGAGCGAGGGCAGATGACCTGTATGAGGCATACCGGATGGCGCGGGTTGCTCTACAGGTCGCCATCAAACGGGCCATCTGGCATGGAAGGATCTCCTCCAGACCCTCGATGACGATCAATGGGGCGCCCGTACAGGGTGGTGCTGAAGCAAAGCTCCGCCCGTGGGCGCCCCCCCGTCACCGAGGGTCTTGACCCCGGCTGCTGGAGGACGTGGTCAATACTTTTTCCCAATTCCGGGTGAGGGACCACGTCCTCCGGCGGAGGCGGCAGTCCTGAAGGAGTGGGCGGCCGAACTGGGGGTCACTCAGGGTGAGCTAGCCGCGGCCATCAGGCGGCTCGGGGCGCGTAACACGGCCCCGGGTCCGATGGTGTGCCCGGCCGAGTTTGGGTCTTGACCCAGGGCGTCCTTGGGGCTGACCTCAGGCTGTTGTTCGACCGATGCCTGAGGGACGGGCGATTCCCCCACAGTTGGAAGGTGGCGAGGATGGTCCTCCTCCGGAAGGGGTCGGCCCGTGGAGTCTCCCTCCTCATACCGGCCCATCTGTCTCCTCGACGAGGTGGGCAAGCTCTTCGAGCGGGTGATTGCTGCCCGCCTCGTCGAGCACCTGGCGCTGGGTGCCCCCGGCCTGGCCGACTGCCAGTACTTTTTCCGGGAGGGTCGATCGACGATCGACGCGATAGGTCGTGTCAGGGCCCTTTTGGAGTCGGCCGTCTCCCGGGGAGGGGTGGCTTTGGCAATATCCTTGGATATTGCCAACGCCTTTAACACCCTGCCCTGGGAGGAGAGCAAGGAAGGGGGCTCGAATATCATCGGTTCCCCCCTTGTCTCGGGGCAGTCATCGGTAGGATTATCTCCGCGGCAGGTGGATCGAGTATCCGAGCCGGGATGGAGGGCAGTAGCTGCGGAGTGGGAGGTACTGCGGTGTTCCGCAGGGGTCGGTCCTCGGGGCCACTCCTGTAGGAACATCGCGTACGGCTACACTGTGTTGCGGGCCGACATCCTCCGACGGCGCCGTCAGCGCCGTGTGTTATGCCGAGAGATGACACACTGGTGCTGGCCGTCGGGGCCCGCACTGGGGAGGAGCCAAGCGATCTCTCGCCGCGCGGAGGAGGGGGGCTTAACGCGTCGTCGACCTGGATCAGAGTGGATGGGGATGACGGTGGCGGTCCACGTAAGACCGGGAGGTGATAGCGTTCCATTCACCTCGGCAGGATCCGCCACCCCCTCTGATCCCGCGTGGGTGAGGCTAATATCCCGAGGTGAAGCCCCCAGATGATGTATCTGGGGCTGATCCTCGATAGCCACCGGCGCTTCGAGGAGCATTTCCGCTGCCTGGTCCCCCCGGCTGGAGAGGATGGTCGGGGCTTTGGGCCGGGATTCTGCCCAACCCGGGGCCCGGCGGGCCGGAGTTCGCCGCCTCTATGTGGCAATGTGGTTCAGTCGGTGGTCCCATACGGGCCCCATCTGGCGCGGACGACCTGGCGGCCTCCTGGCGCGGTGGCATGACTATGCTGCGTCCCGGGTGCAGAGGCGGATGCGCTCTAAGGGTCGTCCGCGGGTACCGGAGCCGTGTCACATGAGGGCGGCGACGGTTCTGGCGGGAATGCCGCTCCATGGACGTCTAATCGCGCGGTCGCGGCCGCGATGATGTATCGTCACCGCGTCGACCGTCGTGCGAAAGGGTGAGGAGCGGTCCCGGGTGTGCAGGAACCTGCTTGGGGCGAGTTGAAGCGCCAGGCCCGGCAGTCCGTGGTGGTGCACGCGTGGCAAGAGAGCGGTTGGCTCTGCCTACCACGGGGCACCCGGACAGTCAGGGCGCTGTGGGGTCTGGCCACTCCTATGTGAGTGGCTGGACAGAGGCCATGGAAGCCTCACTTTACAGTGATGGCACAGGTGTTCTCGGGGTCATGTGGCAGCTTCGGGAGATACCTGTGCCGGATAGGGAAGAAGACGACGGCAAGCGTTGCTGCCCTTGGTGACGCCGCTGAGCAGGGACACGGCGGAACATACCCTCGAGGTATGCGCTGCATGGGAGGGTGAACGCCGTGTCCTGATCGGTGGCGTCATCGGGCAGGACTCCATCGCTTTGCCGGGCATGGTGCGCGCCATGCTCGGCAGCGAGGGAGAAAACGGAGGCCGTGGCCTCCTTCTGCAGAAATCGTAATGGCCAGAAGGAGACCGCAGGGAAGTGGCGCGAAAGCGTCAGCGGCGCGCAAAGGGGCTCGCCTCGTTTGCTGGCGAAGGAGGCGTCGCATGGGTGAAACAGGCACGACGCGGGCGGCCCCCTCGGCGTGGCGCATGACCCAGGCTTTGAGGGGGGTCCTGATAGGAGCCCCTCCGCAAGGCACGGCGCAGGACCAACGATGGGTGGCATTGCCTCCTGTCCGGGTCCGGCACTGAGCGGGCACCAACACTCAGGCGGCCGGTTAGCGGCCGTTGGCTGGGGCTCGCAGCCGCAGGCCTCTAAAACACCGCGGCCCTGGGACGAGTGGCGGCAGGACGATGTGGCCTCGTCTCTAAGCCGCTATGAGTTAGAACGATTGACGCGGGGAGCCGTTTGTCCCCCCGCGGGTGAGCGCAAAGCGCAGTGGCACGGGGAGGATACCGGAAAAGCATAGCTTCGAGCGATTCCCGGTATCCTCCCAAATCGTGCGGAAGTAGCTGTCACCGTGGGGTTTTTAGTGGGTGGGTCCCGCGCCCGTTATAATGGGCATGTGGAATTCCCACCCCTCCCGCCTCTCCCCAAAGAGGTGGGGAGGGAGTCTTTCGCTGATTTCCGCCAGAGGCGGCGTGGTGGCGGGGGTCTTGCAGAGTGAGATGCGATAGATGCCGAACCTTCCACATCTCTGGGCACCATATCGTGGGTTAGCTGCCGCCAGGTCTGGCCCATAAATCAGAATGGCGGCCGGGAGGAACCAGGTGGATGGACCTCCGCCAGGGGTGGAAGTCCTTACGCGCCCGATCCCCTGCAGTGCTACCGCGTTTTGCCCCTTGAGACGGGTAACGTCAGGCGGTTAGTAAGCGGCACGGCTCACCAGTATGCCCACTGTGGCGTGGATATGCCGGGAGACCCACGGGGGCAACCGACTGGGTGGAGGGTGCACCCCCCAGCCAGAAAATCGCCGTGTAGGAGCGGGCCGGAAGGGCAGAGCAGAGCACCCCGGTCAGTAAGAGTGGGAGGGGCACGATAAGGCCCGTCTCGCTACCACATGAAGGAGGTGGGGCTAAAGCCGGGGGCTGTGGCCCCAGCGAGCAAACAAAGCAGGCGGAGCTCGCTGCGGTAGCCCCTCCCGTCTGTGGAGGTGGATATGAGCGCTGCCGGGGAAGATCCGGACACGTTGTCCGGCAACTGCGGTGTTTCATGACTGCGTTCTGCAAACCCTATCTCCCTGCTAGAGGTTTCAGGGAACTCAGAATAGCTTAGAGAGAGAAAGACTCCTTCCCGGAATTTCTCGACAGCGTCTCCAGGTCATGTTTGGGTTACCCTTTAATGAACTACTCTTACGAGGGACCCGAATGGTATACGGTTCCTTATAAGCCCGGGTTCCGGAAGAGAAACCGGATTCCCTTTCGCCCGATGGGTGTGTGTCTCTCTCTCATCGTTCAAGTTATTTTATTTTATAATCGTTTCGCACTTGTGCGTCTCGTGTTATTATTTTTGTTGTCGTTGTTAAAACAATAGTTTAAAAAGAAAATTGCTTTTACACACATTACACTCTACTACTGGTTTTGCCACTGATTTTGGATCTTACTTTGATAATATAATAATATATAGGCTATTATATATATAAGGTTATATTACTTTTTTGTTTTATTTTTGTTTTTCAGTGTTCGAGTCAAAGTGGACGATTAAGCTTTTGGTAATAACTTCGTTTCGTTTCTACTTTGCTGCGTTTCAGGACACCCTCATCTTCATAGTGATTTCCTCTTAGTGGTTTAGGATCGACTGACTCGTGCTGCAAACGACTGTTCACACGAAACCCTTCTTCCCACGTCAGTCCTCCAGGGCCCCGCTGTAGTATTTGCTCCTACCACCCAGATCTCCACCGACGGCGGCTCCAGGCAGGCTCACGCCCAGGACCCTTTTTCTGGCGGACACCGCCGCGACCCTCCTAATCGGAATCAGTTGAGCTTAATGGAGGATTGACGGTCCACCCCGAGATGGCAACCGTTTTCTCCTCCTGCGCTTGCTGCCAGAAGTATAAGGTAAGACGCGCTTCGTCAGCGCCATTCGATTTTTCAGGGCTGGAAGTTGCTTCGGCAGGTGGAAGTTGTGCCACACCAGCCAGCTGATTCCTGACTTCGCTATGGCCACCGTCCCGTTGTCTTGAAAGCAAATTAACGCCTTTCATGCAGGTATCTTACATGGAGGCGTCGACTTAGGCGCCTTAACTTTGCGTTTGGTTCATCCCACAGCGCAGCCAAGTTCTGCTTTACCAAAATTGGCTCCACTTGGCACTCCTGATTCAAATTCACCAGTCTCTTGGGCTTCAAGGATTTCATCTGGCTTCGTGATGATTTCAACGCATTTAAAGTTTGAGAATAGGGTTGAGGTCGTTTCGGCCCCAAGGCCTCTAATCATTCGCTTTACCAAGATGAAACTCCTGCACGCGTTCACGAATGAACGAGCGAGTGCCAGCTATCCTGAGGGGAACTTCGGAGGGAACCAGCTACCAGATGTTTCGATTGGTCTATCGCCCCTATACCCAGTTCCGACGATCGATTTGCACGTCAGAATCGCTACGGACCTCCACCAGGGTTTCCCCTGACTCTCGTCCTGACTTCAGGCATAGATTCACCATCTTTCGGGTCCCAACAGTGTACGCTCTGGGTGCGCCAACGAGAACTAGACGCCCTGGGAGTGCCGAGGCCGCGACGTGACGCGGCGGCTCATCCTCCCTTGGTCGCACGCTACGACGACTTTTACTTTCATTCGCGCTGGGTTATATTACAATGTCCCAATGACTTTAAAAACAGCGCACGTATTGGACCTATCCTTGGAGCTGGTGTTTGGTCTGGAGACGTGGTCCTGGTACCAAGCAATAGCGTCGCTGAACCAGTGAATTCAGGCTTAGCCGGCCCGAGGTCGACACCGTCTGCTAACAGTGCTGGCCAGATTCCCGGGAGGGCGCTGCGTCCACACACGCTCCGGGTGCTGTCCGAGCTTGGGACGTGCCTGTACGCATATACCATTCTAGAATGGATTGTTTTGCGGCCCGATACCCGTCGGAGTACCGTCGTGCAGCTACTGGCTGGGCGACCGAGCCTCTGAAGCAAGCGACGTAATGCCACCGCGACAGGCAAATAGCCCAGGCCGGGTAGACCGACACACACAACGGGTCGCGACGTTCTACTAAGGAGAAGTGCACACGACTACGTCGCCGGTTATTCGCCGAAGGTGTGTTACCCACGTTTCTGGGTACCGTGGTCCCACCGTGGAAATCACGCACGCAAACGGGAGCCAACTTCGTCGTCGATGAATCTCATTCCGATCTTCTGGGTTCTCAGGTTTACACCTGAACGGTTTCACGTAATCTTGAACTCTCTCTTAAATGTTCTTTTCAACTTTCCCTCACGGTACTTTGTCTCGCTATCGGTTTCGTGGTCATATTTAGCGAAGAATGATGGAGTTACCACCTACACTTAGGGCCGTGCATTCTCCAAGCAACCCGACTCAGCTGAGAAATCCTCCCGGAAACAAAGAGTATTCGTAACAAAAAGAGAGAGACATGGGGCGACCAACTTCTGGGTATATATCCCTTCTTTTTGGGTTCCCGTTCGTATCCGCGCTTCTCGTCGTGTTCTGATTCGAGCCTCTCCGCATAGAGGATGATCGTCCGATTCTTCGTTTGATAAATTATCATTTTCCCACTGGGGCTGTACTTTAACGAACAGAGAGGAGGAAGACGACGATCGACGGATACCACCTGGAAATTTCACGTGGTAAAGCATATATATATATATT
The DNA here is from genome assembly GCA_030068185.1 of Colletes collaris. Lineage (NCBI taxonomy): Eukaryota > Metazoa > Arthropoda > Insecta > Hymenoptera > Colletidae > Colletes > Colletes collaris. Next base: position 3,263 of record JASGYR010000217.1, on the reverse strand, counting down.
ATCTATATTTATGAGTGTTTGGTCAAATTTCTTTCCAGTGTACTTTCTGGTTATGCTCCAAACCAGTATACGCTTCCATTTTCTTTTTTCTTTGCAATAAATTATTAATTTCAGGCACCCTCGGGAGCGCGGCAACGATTCGATTCGTACGAAACGCGATTTGCAGCTCCACGGGTGGTTTTTATTAAGCCATCAAAGTCAGAAATCGCAGGAGCGATGCTTAACGGGCGGTCGTGATGGTATTCCACACCACACGACACACGACGCCGTAAAACACTTCCGCGCGAGTCCAAATGTGATTCTGCCTTCGCCACGCAAGGGATGCGCGCAAATTCAGCCAATAATATATAATATTATCTTCTTTGTACGTCCCGCTACAAACGCCATCGAATTACCCAAACTCTCGCTTGTACGTTGCTTGTTCGTATTATACGTTTTATGATAATTCATGTCTCTTCATCGACCTTCGGCTCCGAAACGTTCTTGCCCGTCTCCCGGCGAGAGGTAAAGCGACGGCGGGAGTTAGGGAATCGGAGAGCAACGCCAAGCAGTTTTAGGGCAAGTGAACGAACCCTCAGCCAGGCGTGGTCCAGGAATTGTATCCGTGGACCGCAATGTGCGTTCGAAATGTCGTTGTTCATGTGTCCTGCAGTTCACACGTTGACGCGCAATTAGCTGCGTTCTTCATCGACCCACGAGCCAAGTGATCCACCGTTCAGGGTAATCATATACAATTTACAATTTTTCTATTTGTATTTAAAAATGATCCTTGTTCTTTGTTTTAAAAATATTCGATGTCCGCACCTCCGACCAGCGTGCCGACGGAGGATTGAACGCGCCATATCGACGACAAAAGTTTCTGTTTCTTTTCTGAATGACGGAAACCCGTCGTTCGACGGCCGAGCGTACAGTACATATCGTAAAGTGCCGATTTGGACGTGGCCGACCAATTACGGGTAGGTATAATGTTAACACCCGTATATTCTGGTTCGAACATAGGTAACTACGCGCAATCGGACATCCAGTTACACCTGGCGCGCAGCGTCGCATCATGGTTGTTTGACGAAATCGATGCGAGGAACTCACAGCATCCGGGTCGGCTATCGTCGTTAGTCGACGCGAGTAACACCTGATGGCCGCACAATCGTACGCAAGAGTTGTCGTTTGCGATCATTCGTCTCTCTGTGCTGGGGCCGTATGAGTGTACGTACGTATATTATTTATTGCCATGAACGGAACGCGGGCAAAGCGTCCATCGGTTGCTCGATGAAATCGATGACCGGATAAACTCGCAGCATCATCGGCTGGTCGTCGCTTAGTCGCGCGAAGCAACGATGGCCAGCACATAATCGACGCGATGTCGTTCGTTTGCGATTCGCCTCCAGGCTACCCGTGAGGATGTATATAATTATTTATTTCCTTCACTCGCCGTCATCAGAACGTTTCGTTCGGAGCACGACGACGAGCAATACACGCACACCGCTCACAGCGGGCAAAAGCGGGATACGCAAGTTCAAACCGTAAAAAGAGAACGTCGCGAAACAAAGTTCGACGGCGTCTCTCGTTCCTCGGCTGTAGATTCTTGGGGCGCTTTGGTTTCGGTCCGTGTGTGTGATACAATCGGTCGTCGTCTCCTCTTCGAGCGAGCGCAACGTAAACAGCCAGCATCATTATCTCCGACCGAGAGACGTGTATATAATGGCAAAATTGACGGCGGGTGACATCCTCGATCGTCGCAACGATGGAGTCTTAATTTTCCTATTCCTCCTCCTCTTTCTTTCTGTTTGTTTCATTTTCTTTCTTTCTTTCTTTCTTTCGTTAGTAATGGACGTTTTCGTGCGGCTTCTTTGAAACGAACGTTATTGTATCCATGTTCTTTCAAGAATGTGTTTGCTTTGTGTTGTTCGTCTCGTTCCGTTCGTTCTCGACCCAATGAGTATAAACGACGACGCGCGTCACCTCACGCAGGCATCGATCTACCTCATTATAGATATACAACGATTCTCGTTCGTCGAGGGAGAACCTATGGTCTGCACGGAGCTCTCCAACGCTTGTGCTTTTAGGCTGTGATGACGACGGACGGAGAGGGCGAGTAGGAACAAACAACGTGTTGTGTTTGTTCTCCCGTACAGCGTCCTCCGCTCATCGTAAGCCGTCCCATTGATATGACTTCTTTTCCGATTCCATAGCGTTTTTTGTTCTGTTTGATATTTCTCCAGATTTCATTGTGTTACTTTTCGTTACGAGTCCTTCCGCAGGTTCACCTACGGAAACCTTTGTACGACATATACTTCCTCTAAATGATCAAGTATGGTAATCTTCCTCTTAAGCAACATCGGCAATGCCGAGCAAACATTGCCGCGCACCAGTCCGGAAGTCTTCACCAAATCATTCAATCGGCAGTAGCGACGGGCGGTGTGCGCTGGCAGGGGATAATCAACGCGAGCTTATGGCTCGCGCTTACTGGGAATTCCTCGGTCATGGGGAATAATTGCAAGCCCCAATCCCTAGCACGAAGGAGGTTCAGCGCGTTACCCGGACCTTTCGGCCAGTGAAAACACGCTGATTCCTTCATTGTAGCGCGCGCGTGCGGCCCAGAACATCTTAAGGGCATCACAGACCTGTTATTGCTCACCTCAGGCGGCCAGGAAGCCACCTGTCCCTCTAAGAAGATTTGTTTGTACGCTGGTAGTAAAACTCAACGGCCGAAGCCGAGGGACTTCGGAGATACCATAATACCTTCTGCCGCCTATTTAGCAGGCTAGAGTCTCGTTCGTTATCGGAACTAACCGCGGACAAATCGTTCCACCAACTAAAGAAACGCCATGCACCACCACCCAACGAAATCAAGAAAGAGCTAATAATCTGTCAATCCTTCAGGTGCCCGGGCCTGGTGGGAGGTTTCTGCAGTTGAGTCACCAAGCCGCAGGCTCCACTCCCGGTGGTGCCCTTCCGACAATTCCTTTGAAGTTTCAGCTTGTAGACCTGAGATTTCTCTGGAACCAGGTGCTTTGGTTTCGGAGGCTGCCCGCCAGTCATCGGAGGAACTGGCGGATCGCTAGCTGGCATCGTTTATGGTTAGAACTAGGGCGGTATCTGATCGCCTTCGAACCTCTAACTTTCGTTCTTGATTAATGAAAACATTTTTGGCAAATGCTTTCGCTTCTGTCCTTCTTTCGACGATCCAAGAATTTCAACTCTAACGTCGCAATACGTTTTCCCCCATCTTTCCCTATTAATCATTACCTCAGGTTCGAAAACCA
>JASGYR010000156.1:0-119223 GCA_030068185.1 Colletes collaris | reverse complement strand
GCCATCCGTCCCGGGGCCGCGTCTAGTGGCGGCTGCGAGCCCCAACTCGCAGCCGCCGCGACCCCTTTCTCGACCTCGGGAGAGCCGGCAGCTCATGGCCGCACAAGGCCACCGAGGGTGCCGCTCCGTGCGCGCGGACCCGGACAGGAGGCACTGCCACCCCCATCCCGGTCCGACCCTACGCCGCCTGGCGGGAGGGGGCTCCTATCAGGGACCCCACTCCCGGCCTGGAGTCATGCCTTGCCACGCCGAGGGCCGCCCGCGTCGCCTGACGCCCAGGCGACGCTCGCCGCAAACGAGGCGCGAGCTTCAGCACGCCGCTGACGCTCGCGCTCCCTTCCCGCGGTCTCCTTCAGCAACATTACGATTTCGCAGAAGGAGGCCACGGCCCTCCACTTCTCCTCGCTGCCGAGCATGGCGCAACCAAGCCCGGCAGCGCGAGGAACATCCGCACCGATTGGACGCCGATCAGGACACGGCGTTCACCCCTCCCCATGCAGCGCATGCACTCGAGGGTATGTTCCGCCGTGTCCTGCTCAGCGTCACAGTGGCAGCAACGCGCCAAATCGGCTCCTTCCTATCCGGCACAGGTATCTCCCGGAAGCTGCCATGCCCCGAGAACACCTGTGCCATCCTGTGGTGAGGCTTCCATGGCCTCTGTCCAGCCACTCACATAGGAGTATGGCCGAACAGCCCGACTGTCCGGGTGCCCCGCGGTAAGGCAGAGCCAACCGCTCTTGCCATCGTGCAGCACGGACTGCCGGGCCTGGCGCTTCAACTCGCCCCAAGCAGGTTCCTGCACACCCGGGACCGCCCCCACCCCGCGCGACGGTCGACGCGGTGACGATACATCATCGCGTGCGACCGCGCGAGGAGATCCATGGGCGGCATCCCGCAAGAACCGTCGCCGCCTCATGTGACACGGTCCGGTACCCGCGGACGACCCTTAGAGCCATCCGCCTCTGCACCCGACGCAGCATAGTCATGCCGCGCCGGGAGGCCGCCAGGTCGTCTGCCCAGACGGGGCCCCGTATAGGACCACCGACTGAACCATTGCCACATAGAGGCGGCGAACTCGGCCCGCCGGGCCCCCAGGTTGGGCAGAATCCGGCCCAAAGCCCCGACCATCCTCTCCAGCCGGGGGACCAGGCAGCGGAAATGCTCCTCGAAGCGCCAGTGGCTATCGAGGATCAGCCCCAGATACCTCATCTGGGGCTTCACCTCGATATTAGCCTCACCCACGCGGATCAGAGGGGTGGCGGATCTGCCGAGGTGAATGGAACGCTATCACCTCGGTCTTATGAACCGCCACCGTCATCCCATCCCTCTGATCCGGTGGGTTTCTCAGGTTTACCCCTGAACGGTTTCACGTACTCTTGAACTCTCTCTTCAAAGTTCTTTTCAACTTTCCCTCACGACACTTGTTCGCTATCGGTCTCGTGGTCATATTTAGCATTAGATGGAGTTTACCACCCACTTAGGGCTGCATTCTCAAGCAACCAGACTCTAAGGAGAAATCCTCCCGAAACGCGTACCGGTCGCTACGGGCCTGGCACCCTCTATGGGTAAATGGCCCCATTCAAGATGGACTTGGACACGGTTCGACGTCACGGGATAGACGGATCCTCCTGAACACTACATTTCCCTACGGCAATAACCGTGGGATTCAGTGCTGGGCTCTTTCCTGTTCGCTCGCCGCTACTAAGGAAATCCTTGTTAGTAGGTGTATAAGGGGAGTTCTGAGCCATGGTCCCCGAGGGGGGTGCGGGGGAGGGGGGAATCGAGGGCCAGGGGGGAGTGGGGTGGGGGGGGCTCGACCGTTGGGGGAGCGCTGTGGTGGTGGGGGGTCGGTAATTAGGTCGGTAATTAGTATCAACGGTTGGTAATTATCAGAAAGAGATAATTGTCAGATGTCGGTAAAAGGGGGAAAGAAATTAGATGTCTTTTTACTATTTTTTTTATAAAGTGATATATTTAATCTTTTATTACAATTCAGTGAGTATAAATTATTTGGTAATTATCATAAAGAGGTTATTGTCAGATTTCTGTAAAAGGTGTGAAAGAAATTTTTTCTATTTTTTTATAAAATTTATATATTTAATCTTTTATTACAATTCAGTGAGAGTATAAATTATGTAATTACAAAATTAGATATATTTTTTATTTAATTATTAATAGCATCGTATAACATATTATCCACTGCAAATGTCAACAGCTCGCAGGAGAATTTTTATCATAATATTCACGAAGGATTTTGGCGGCCTCATGTTTATGCGCAATACTGTTCCGTTTTAATATAGTTACAAATTGTTTATATTTCTCGCTGACATAGTGCGTATTTTGACACAGCCACGAATACGCGTGCTCGACACACAGTTCCAGTTCGAATAAAAATAATACAGTCGATGGTTTCATATACATGCAGGCATCATACAATTTCATTTGCACAAGGTTCATGCCACGCATTATAACCACCGTAAGCACCAAATCACAAATCGTTAATGACGTTGAGAAGGAGCTGATTTTACATGTTGTTCGATATCCTCGCGTTTCTGGATCAATGTCGTCCATGTCGAGCGTGGCAACAACAACACATTTCCTCGAGTATCGCCAAGAATAATTTCCACAGCGGACAAAGGTCCTACCGCGATTCTAATATCCAGGTACTTGTATGCCGTGGATGTGAGGACAAACCTCCTCCCCAGTATATAAGGCGTCGAACGTTGTTTATTGCTATCGTAACATATAGAAAAAGTATGTAAAGAATGAAAGGTAAGTAATAATGCTAAGGAAATGATGATAATGACACTTACTCGCGACTTATGCACACCGTTTCGCGAGAAATGTAGTAATTCATGTTTGTAGAATCCATAACGTTTCACGACGACGGCGACGACGATACTATCAAAACGAGTGTGCAGCACATAAAAAATATGTGTATCATGCGAAGTGGGTTGGGGCATCGTGCGGCGGGGAGAGGAATTTTTATGTCACGTATTCTTCTGCGAAAAGTGCAACTTTTGCAAAAGCGTTTTTAGATTACCTTGAACACGTCCAAACGTGCAAATTCTATGACATCACATTCGCGGTACGAATCGTCCGAAATCATGTGTATCATGCGAAGTGGGGTGGGGTATAGTGCGGGGGGGAGAGGAATTTTTTGATGTCACGTGTTCTTCTGCGAAAAGTGCAATGTTTGCAAATATCTTTTATATTACCATGAACATGTACAAAAATGCAACCTCAGCAGAACGTATAACATTGACGAGCATTATGGGCGCGGGAAAAGAAATTAGATGCCTTTAAAATATGATATATTTATTAAAGCAACAAATGATTATAAAACATTACTTTTATGGATCCATGAATTGTGCGAGTTATTGAGTCCTAGCCATTTTACGTACACACTGTTCCCCTTCTTACGTAATACTTTTTCAACCAGATACACGTCGGAATTAGCAACTCGTTGCAACTCGCGAAAAGTGCAAGTTATGCAAAAGCGTTTACAGATTACCTTGAACACGTCCAAACTTGCACCTTCTACAAAGCATATAACATTGCAATCGACGACGGGGAGTTCTTTAATCTCTCGGGCGCATCACCGAGAGCATCATCGGGACACAGAGTTTTTGTAATATATCGCAAGCATCACCGAGAGTATAATCGGGGCACAGATTTTTGTAATGTATCGCAAGCATCATTGTGTACGGCAACGCAAAAACAGTAGTATGAGTCATCAAGAGCAGGAGCTGTACGAGCAGGCCGCTCAATTAAGGTCGAAGGATGAATAGAATTTATGGGAACATCGATTTGATGATTATCTCAATTCGTTGGAGGAACGAAGTCGAATCAAGAGACCGCGACTCTCAATCGGTGAAAAACAATCGCTGATTGCTCGTATCGCTAGATTGGAAAGTCTGAAAGATTCGACACGCATTCGATTTGTACATGTGGGTGCTGGACACAGTGCAAGACTCAGATGGCGTGAAATTGATACGGCTTTCGTTAACCGTATATTGACCGGTGTGGTGATAAATTCTAACCACATAGAGCCCGCAATTTTCTCGAAGATGCTAGGGACATTGTACTCGATCATGTGTGGAACATTGTGCTGAAACATGACAGTGTAAAAATAAATACTATATTTAACGGTGAATTTGTGGCTGGTAATAAATGTGCAAACAAAAGTGTTAACACAAAAAATTGTGAACTGTTTCGCTTGTCTGACCTACGCGAATGGTATGATTTACGCGTCATCGAACCCATTCTAGCATCCTTAGACGAGTTTCAGGAACGCGATAGTGGGTGGGCGCTGTCGCGTATACTTAATTTAACTGTTAATGCAAATAAATTTATGCCGATGAAGGCAGGATGTACCATACAATTACCGCGTGAGATACAACTAAAGAAAGCTGTAATCAGCGTATGCTCGACGGACAATGCATGTTTCGCATGGTCAGTGGTGGCTGCTCTGCATCCAGCCAAAAATCACATATATCGGGCATCGACATATTCTCATTATACGACAGTGTTGAATATAAATGATATTGAATTTCCAATGACTTTGAACCAAATTACAAAGTTTGAACATATTAACAACATCTCCATCAACGTCTATACCATTGAGAATAAGAAGGTGCTACCGATACGAGTCGCCGATAAGAAGATGGAGAGGCATGTCAATTTGTTGTATTTAGAAGGAGAAAACGGCGTGGGACATTTCGCATGGATCAAGAATTTATCTCGTCTCGTGAGCACGCAATTGAGTAAACATAATGGTCGAAAATACTTTTGTGATAGGTATGTATAAAATAAATTTTTTTTAAATATTTTTTCTTAGATAAAAATTATGTCTCTTATCGCAGATAAATCCAAAATTATGTCTCATTTTGCAGATGCTTGCACTACTTTAGTTCAAATGAGAAGCTGGAAGCTCACACCATGGATTGTGAGAAGATGAATGATTGTGCAATCATATTACCAAATGATGATGGTAGGAAGTGGCTCAGCTTCAGCAACTATAGCAGGAAAGAGCGTGTTCCGTTTATCGTGTATGCTGATCTGGAATGCATCCTGGAGAAAACGGATACTGATCGAGAAGCGCCAAGATACACATACCAGCATCATCGTGTATTTAGTGTGGGATACTATGTGCGGTGCTCGTACGACGACTCGTTATCTACGTTTCAATATCGTCGCGATCCTGACTGCGTGTCATGGTTTGTGAGACAACTCAAAGATTTGTCGCATCGTGTAAAGTCCATTTTATCGACCAATGTACCCATGGAAAATTGGTCAACTGAACAATTACAAAATTTTAATACTGCAGCACACTGTCACATATGTGAAAGACTGTTTGCACAAGATGACAAACGAGTACGCGATCATTGTCATTTGACCGGTCGGTACAGAGGCCCCGCACATTCAAATCACAATCTAAATTATAAAGACACATTTGTCATCCCCGTGGTTTTTCAAAATTTATCCGGTTATGATTCACATTTTATTATCAAGGAGATAGCCACGGCATTTGAGGGCGACGTCACTGTATTACCAATAACAAAAGAGAAGTACATTTCATTTACAAAATACATTGAATGCACGGATGAAGAATGGAACTCGCCCAAGCGCATAAAATTGCAATTCATCGATTCGTTTAAATTTTTAAATACAAGTCTCGAGAAATTGGCATCTTTTCTTAGCAAAGATAAACTTCAAATTACACGGTCTGAGTTTCAAAAATTATCTACGGAAGATTTTGATTTATTGACACGGAAAGGGGTGTTCCCGTACGAGTACATTGACTGTGTCGAAAAGTTGGAGCAATCATGTTTGCCATCGCGCAATTCATTTTACAGTTCCTTGACTGGTGATACAGTATCCGAAAATGACTACGAACACGCCGTCAACGTGTGGACGCGGTTCTCCATTCAAACGCTCGGCGAGTATAGCGATTTGTATCTAAAGACTGATGTCTTGCTGTTGGCAGATATTTTGAAAATTTTCGCAATAGTTGCGTCACAAGTTACGGACTCGATCCCGCGCACTATTATACTCTGCCAGGTTTTACGTGGGATGCCATGCTGAAGCATACACGTATCAATTTCGAACTTCTTACCGATATCGACATGGTCCTATTCATCGAACGTGGTATACGCGGTGGTTTAAGTCAATGTTCCAACAGACGCGCACGAGCCAACAACAAGTACATGCAGTCGTACGATGCATCGCAACCGTCGTCTTATTTAATGTATTTCGATGTAAATAATTTGTACGGCTGGGCAATGTGTCAACCATTGCCATACGCCAATTTTCAGTGGGTCAACAACAAAGATATAGATGTAATGACCATAGCGTTAGACTCAACGGTGGGGTATATTTTGGAAGTCGATCTGGAGTATCCACAACATCTGCATGATGCACACACAGATTTACCGTTCTGCCCAACGCGCGATAAACCGCCCGGCAAGCGCCAGGAAAAGCTCCTCGCGACTCTATACGATAAGAATCGTTACGTAATACATTAACGCAATCTGCAGCAATGTATTCGTCACGGCCTTCGCGTAACTGAAGTTCACCGCGTATTACAGTTTTCACAATCGCCATGGCTTCGCGATTACATCGAACTAAATACAAAGTTTAGAACTCTTGCCACAAATGATTTTGAGAAAAATTTATACAAATTAATGAACAATGCAGTGTTTGGCAAAACTATGGAGAATGTGCGCAATCATGTAGATGTAAAATTAGTAACAAAATGGGAAGGGGAGATATGGTGCGGAGGCACTGATCGCTAAACCAAATTTTCACAGTCGCAGCATATTTTCGGAAAACTTAGTTGCAATCGAGCTGCGCAAACTGTCCGTAAAATTGAACAAACCAATCTATGTGGGTATGTGTATACTAGATATATCTAAGGTTTGTTTGTATGAATTCCATCACGACTACATGTTACCCACACATAGCGATAAATGTAAAATTATGTACACCGATACAGACAGTTTAATTTATCACATCGAGTGTGACAATATTTATGAACTTATGATACGTGACATTGCCCGATTTGACACGAGCAATTATCCCTCAGATAATCGATATGGTATTCCGCTTGTCAATAAGAAGATACCAGGTTTAATGAAAGATGAAAATAATGGTGCGATTATGACCGAATTTGTTGGACTGAGAGCAAAGATGTACGCCATGCAAGTCGATGGCAAGAACGATACGAAGAAGGTCAAAGGTGTCAAGAGTAATGTTGTAGCACGAACTATAACATTCGATGATTATGTGCAATGTTTGATGGGCGAGGTTGAAAAGATTTGCCACCAATCGTGTATAAGATCTGTTAGAAGAATCTTTTTACGATCCGCGTTTTACCAAGGTTCTGGGGTAAGTGCCGTGGGGTTCATCACAGTCCTCTTATCAAAAGGCAAAGCCTTCCCCACTCCGTGGCCAGATCCTTCTAGAAAATCCTTATCGTACTACACGTGTCGTACAGCACCATGACTTCGGGTCATCGGCCACACGCACGGTACCTTCCGAGAATCGGCGATGGGGCTCCCTATCGCCGACATATAAACAAAACATCCGCGACTCCTAGAATTCGTCGCGCCTCGAGTGGGCCAAGTCTGATGACAGACTTATGGTTCCGGTATCGATACCTACGATACTCTTGAGAATCTGGTCATACCCTAGTAGCACAAAATATTGTATACACATTCATATAATATTAAAAAGAGATTCAATCTTTTTTTAATATTCAAATATACATACAATATTTATTTTATATTAAGTAACTTATATTTTTTTTTAAATATGCAGGAAATATCTATTTCATGTTACGAGAAAAATATGTTTTTCTGAATATTAAATGAATCTTTATGTAATATTAGAAATAGAATATTTTTCCTAATATACAGATAATATTTATTTCATATTATGAAAAAAATATTTTTTTCTTGTTATAAAATGAATCTTTATGTAATATTAGAAATAGAATATTTTTTCCTAATATACAGATAATATTTATTTCATATCATGGAAAATATATTTTTCCTCATTATAAAATGAATCTTTATGTAATATTTGAAGTAGAATATTTATTTTTAAATATTTAGGAAATATTTTATGTTTATCATGGATGAATATTTGTTCCAGAATATGATGCGAAGTAAAATGTTTACTTTTAATTTACATTAATTCGTGTATGTCACTTAATCGACATGTGTTTATATTATAAGAACATTAATGCATCAAAGTTGTGTATGAAAAATAATCGTGTAGCTCTTACGTCTTACGTAATATGATTGAACTGTAAGATTAAACATTCTTTTAATTATTATTAATTTTTTGTAAATCAAAATATTATTTTGTTAATTGGATAAAATTTATTGTAGTATTATAAAATAAATTTAAATTATTAGTAAATGGTGAACTTGGATCTTGAAAAGAAAATATATTCGCAATTGTAGTACAGTTAACAAATATATTGTATGTGTTTCGATGCTTACCTACGATGGAAGTACTTGAGGAAATATATATCTGTATGTCGTTAACATACTATTAATAATATGCGTCATTAAAAAAAAGTAGTTTGATTTTTAACTAAACAATTTTTTTAACAGAAGTTTATCTCTTCTAATAATTATATGATTTGATACAAGATATGTATATATATATATATTTTATTTTATTTTATATATTTGAGCCTTTATAAGTCTAAAAAGTAATGAATGTAACAACGTAGGTTCGCATGGCTCAGCAAGGAAGCACATCACACAGTAAACGGTAGGTCCCGAGTTCAAATCCCGCCCCAGCAGTATAAAAATTTCTGAATGTAACAAGGTTTTCGAATACAAAGTACAATATTTCCTGAAGCAGTGTACAGAAAGTAGTTGATATATATATAGAGATTAATTTTTGTATAACTTTTCATAAATTTAAAGATTTTATTGAATGTTATTTAAATATCTATTTTATATTCTCCGAATATTTAGCTTATATGTTCTAAACATTCAATTTATATTTCTTGAACATGTATACAATATTACATCGAATATTTATCTAATATTAAAAGTGTGGCTCAAAAAATATTTATCCAATATTCGAAAAAAATATATATCCAATATTTTTGTGCTACTAGGGTAGCCTCAAATGCATTGACCCTGACACGTGTCACCCCTTGAAAAAGGAATTCACGCTAACAGATCCACGTTGCATGAAGTGTACACGATATCAGAAATAAAAATTGCTCTGAGTCCGCACGACGACAAACGATATATTGTACCATATTCAACCGAGACCTTACCATGGGGGCATTATAAAATACCGTCTTAGGCGCACCAGTATACATATGTTAAAATACATGGTTCAAAATGGTATGAGACAAGTTCAAAAGTGGTACCCCTACATGTTTAACTGATATGGGCTAGTCGAATAATCGGTTTAAAGAAGAAGGAGAAGTGATACGGCTTAGGCAATGATACATGCAAGGAAGAATGGAGATGGTCAGCAAAAGATTTCGAAGAACAAAGACATCCTATTTTGCAAGCTACGCATCTTCGAGATATACGTTTACATGCATGAGCCTGGGGATGCAGCGAGATCAGTTCTCAATTGACATTCAGTGCATTACTACACAATGGTACATACACGAATTGTTCCAGCGTTTGAGGGATTGCCCCGGCGAGGCGATGAGGAGGTATGTACATACCAATGTTTATGGAATTTATTACATGCGAATATTATATCAGTTTTTGTGGGTTCTAGAACGATCCGTCTCCACCGCCCTCCCCATCGCCGCCGGAGACCCCATCGCCGCCGGAGAACTTGGTTGAGCGGGTGGCTAGGATTCGTTTTTTTTCCCCGCATTTTCGGTGGCCACGAATGCTGCGACCACTTCCAAACGACGACGACGATAGGCCACTAAGGCCACCAAGAAGCATTCCCCGGCTTTTTTTTTTTTTTTTTTTTTTTCGTGGGGAAAATCTTCGAAAGACTCCCTCCCACCTCTTTGGGGAGAGGCGGGAGGGGTGTGTGGGATTCCGCGCGCCCATTATAACGGGCGCGGGACCTACCCACTAAAAACCCCACGGTGACCCTTCCGCACGATTTGGGAGGATACCGGGAATCGCTCGAAGTATACTTCCGGTATCCTCCCCGTGCCCGCGCTTCGCGCCCACCCGCGGGGGGACAAACGGTCCCCCCGGAAATCGCCCTGTCTCATAGCGGCAGGACGAGGTCACATCGTCCTGCCGCCATCCGTCCCGGGGCCGCGTCTAGTCGCGGCTGCAAGCCCCAACTCGCAACCGCCGCGACCCCTTCTCTACCCCTCGGAGGCCGGCAGCTCATGGCCGCACCAGGCCACCGAGGGTGCCGCTCCGTGCGCCAAACCCGGACAGGAGGCACTGCCACCCCATCCGGTCCGACCCTACCCCGCCTGGCGGGAGGGGGCTCCTATCAGGACCCCCCTCCCAGCCTGGGTCATGCGCCACGCCGAGGGGGCCGCCCGCGTCGCCTGACGCCCAGGCGACGCTCTCTCGCCACCAAACGAGCGCGAGCCTCAGCACGACGCTGACGCTCGCGCTCCCTTCCCGCGGTCTCCTTCTGCAACATTACGTTTTCGCAGAAGGAGGCCACGGCCCTCCAGTTCTCCTCGCTGCCGAGCATGGCGCGCACCATGCCCGGCAGCGAGACATCCACCCGATGACGCCGATCAGGACACGGCGTTCACCCTCCCATGCAGCGCATACCTCGAGGGTATGTTCCGCCGTGTCCTGCTCAGCGTCACAATGGCAGCAACGCGCCGTCGGCTCCTTCGCTATCCGGCACAGGTATCTCCCGAAGCTGCCATGCCCCGAGAACACCTGTGCCATCCTGTAAGTGAGGCTTCCATGGCCTCTGTCCAGCCACTCACATAGGAGTGGCCGAACAGCCCCGACTGTCCGGTGCCCCGCGGTAGGCAGAGCCAACCGCTCTTGCCACGCGTGCACCACGGACTGCCGGGCCTGGCGCTTCAACTCGCCCCAAGCAGGTTCCTGCACACCCGGGACCGCCCCACCCCCGCGCGACGGTCGACGCGGTGACGATACATCATCGCGTGCGACCGCGCGAGGAGATCCATGGGCGGCATCCCCGCAAGAACCGTCGCCGCCTCATGTGACACGGTCCGGTACCCGCGGACGACCCTTAGAGCCATCCGCCTCTGCACCCGACGCAGCATAGTCATGCCGCGCCGGGAGGCCGCCAGGTCGTCCACCCAGACGGGGGCCCCGTATAGGACCACCGACTGAACCATTGCCACATACAGGCGGCGAACTCGGCCCGCCGGGCCCCCCAGGTTGGGCAGAATCCGGCCCAAAGCCCCGACCATCCTCTCCAGCCGGGGGACCAGGCAGCGGAAATGCTCCTCGAAGCGCCAGTGGCTATCGAGGATCAGCCCCAGATACCTCATCTGGGGCTTCACCTCGATATTAGCCTCACCCACGCGGATCAGAGGAGGTGGCGGATCCTGCCGAGGTGAATGGAACGCTATCACCTCGGTCTTATGGACCGCCACCGTCATCCCCATCCTCTGATCCGGTCGACGACGCGTTGCGCCCCTCCTCCGCGAGACGCTTGGCCCTCCCCAGTGCGCCCCGACGGCCAGCACCAGTGTGTCATCTGCATAACACACGGCGCTGACGCCGTCGGGGAGGTCGGCCCGCAACACTGCGTCGTACGCGATATTCCACAGGAGTGGCCCGAGGACCGACCCCTGCGGAACACCGCAGTACACCTCCCTCCGCATATGACCATCCCGGCTCGGATACTCGATCCACCTGCCGCGGAGATAATCCCCGATGACCGCCCCGAGACAAGGGGGGAGCCGATGATATTCGAGCCCCCTCCTTATCTCCTCCCAGGGCAGGGTGTTAAAGGCGTTGGCAATATCCAAGGATATTGCCCCAGCCACCCCTCCCCGGGAGACGGCCGACTCCGAGAGGGCCCTGACACGACCTATCGCGTCGATGGTCGATCGACCCTACCGGAAACAGTACTGGCAGTCGGCCAGGCCGGGGGCACCC
The DNA here is from genome assembly GCA_030068185.1 of Colletes collaris. NCBI lineage: Eukaryota > Metazoa > Arthropoda > Insecta > Hymenoptera > Colletidae > Colletes > Colletes collaris. Next base: position 107,158 of record JASGYR010000156.1, on the reverse strand, counting down.
CGCGCCAGGTGCTCGACGAGGCGGGCAGCAATCACCCGCTCGAAGAGCTTGCCCACCTCGTCGAGGAGACAGATGGGCCGGTATGCTTGGGGAGACTCCGCGGGCCGACCCTCCTTCCGGAGGAGGACCATCCTCGCCACCTTCCAACTGGGGGGGAATCGCCCGTCCCTCAGGCATCGGTCGAACAACCGCCTGAGGTCAGCCCCAAGGACGCCCTGGGTCAAGACCCAAACCCGGCCGGGCACACCAACCGGACCCGGGGCCGTGTTACGCGCCCCGAGCCGTCTGATGGCCGCGGCCAGCTCCCCCTGAGTGACCCCCAGTTCAGCCGCCCACTCCCTTGGGACTGCCGCCTCCGCCGGAGGACGTGGTCCCCTCACCCGAATTGGGGAAAGAGTATTGACCACGTCCTCCAGCAGCCGGGGGTCAAGACCCTCGGTGACGGGGGGCGCCCACGGGCGGAGCTTCTTCAGCACCACCCTGTACGGGCGCCCCCAAGGATCGTCATCGATTGTCTGGAGGAGATCCTTCCATGCTTGGGCCTTGGCCCGTTAGCATTCCCCGGCTTGCGTCGCCACCACCTTCGCCGCCGGAGAATTAATTTTTTTATTTTTTATCTTTTATTTTTTATTTTTTATTTTTTTATTTATTTATTTTTTAATCAATCATAACAAAATATATATTCATTTCAAACATATATTATTTCTCCAATTTTATTCATTTACCCGTCTTCCACATTCTCTCCTCATATAAATCTAAGGCTGGACCGTGTACGAAGGAGGGGAAAGAAATTAGATCTCTTTTTAATGATGTAAATTGTTTTAAAAAATACATTTATTTCTGATTTCTTAACCACCAATTATCTAATTTGAATACATTTTGTAATGCGCAAATCTTTCCTTTTTTTTGGAAAAAACAATCCTTTTCATGGATGCTACATCGAAATGTATTATCGCTATCAAGTTCTTCTAAACGCCCGATATCTTCATATACAGCATCCATGGTCTCGATTGGCACATGTTCCTCCACCAAATCTACCAACCAGTCTCGTTTTTGGGATCCTTTCACACATACGAGAGTACTTGGATCGTCACCCACAACTGCCGCTGTAATCAATTGTTTTGCTTCGTGGTGTGGAACGAAACCATCCTCATTCCATGACAATCCATGGACGTTCTTCGTCACCCAAACAGCTTGGGATTTATCGGCTACAGACAACGCACTCCAAGTAAATGGTCTTTGGAATATATAGTGTGCGATAATGCTTCCTTTTCTCAGCACTGCAACTTCCTTTACGACAAACTTGTCGTTGTGGAAGAATCCTTGTAGGTCAACAAACGTTGGTACCATCGCAACAATATCTTTGAAACTATACCGCAATATGATGTGCCCAGCTCTTAAATACTACAGATACTGCTGATGCTGCAATTTATGTGATTCTGTGCACAACGTTGGACAGTGGACAGTATTCGACGACACGATCATGCAAAATAAGACAATACGCAGTAGTATTTGCTGGTACGTTTTCTTTACAATCAAATTCTATTCGCACATCTACGGTTGCGCTCTTGATTGATTCGTTCTGTCGCGAGCAATCGATTACTACAAATGGTCCATACAACGAAAAGTTGTCTCTGTTGCAAAGCGTTTCGTAACAGTCGTATCCGTAATAAGCTTTACGAAAACGTGCATACATATCAAAAAGAATAGCATATCTGTTTTTATCAAAATCGAGATTCAAGTCATCGTATGGATAAAAGTCAGAGTTTAGATAAAGTTTCACGTTGGTCAAGTTACATGCATCGAAGTTGCTCGCATCTTGAGACATGATGTTCTTTCGACCAGTCTGCAGCGCAAAAATTACATATCGCGGTTTCTCCAGCTGAGTTGCAGTTTTAACGGCCCACGAATGTTTAGTTGTACTTTGCAATAATGGGTACTCGTACAGGTCCCACGAACGAAAACTCATGCTTAGGTATTGCCCGTTTTCCAAAATCCGCAACATCGATAGTTTATTCGTATCGTTCAGTATAATGCGAGGCATTCGCCACTGTATCTTTAGTAATTCGATCTCTGGCTCCAGCACGGAATTTGCAACGACGCTGTTGTTATCGCTGCGAGCGCGTATAAGAATGAGCTCATGCCGAGCATTGATTACTATACGCTTGTAATCTTCGCAAAAACCCAACAACATGTTTAGCGGTACGCAAAAGTTAAAGTAACCTGTCGGTATGTTTGACTGTGTGACCCATCCTGCATTCCGTCGCCAGGGATAATATATCCCTGGAGGAGCTCGGCATCGCTTCCGTGAGGGCGAAGAGGGCCGTGACCAGGGTCTCCTGCTGGAAAACCTGGTCCAGAGGGCGGCGAGAAGGCGGACCGACTCGCCCAGAGGCTCCAGGAGCAGCTGGGCGAGCGGGGTGTCCGAGTCGTCCGGCCCACGAAGCGCACAGTGATGCGCATATGTGGGTTGGACGACTCGGTCACCGCGCAGGAGGTGTCCTGTGCCCTAGCGAGGGCGGGTGAGTGCCCCGAGGGAGACGTGCGGGTCGGAGAAATCCGCAGGTCTCCTTCCGGCCTGGGGTCGGTGTGGGCCCGGTGTCCCCTCTCCGCCGCCCGAAAGGTGGCGGAATCCGGGAGGGTATTGGTGGGGTGGGTTTCGGCGCGAGTGGAGATACTCGCGCCGCGGCCACTCCAGTGTCACCGCTGCCTCGAGCTGGGGCACGTGAGGCAGTGGTGCACCTCGCCGGTGGACCGCAGCGGTCAGTGTTACCGCTGCGGGGCGAATGACCACCGCGCGAGCCAGTGCTCGGGGGCCCCCCACTGCCCGCTATGTGCGGACATGGGGAGGCCAGCCGATCACAGGGTGGGGAGCAAAAAGTGCTCTCCCCCCTCCCGGAAGGGGAAGAAGAAGGGGTCCACCCCGGATCAAGCACCGCGGTTGCTGGCAGCGTCCACCATGGAGGTGGACGGTGCCACGGGGACCGACAGCCGGGAGGAGGCTGGGACGGCCGGTAAATAACGGCGCCCGCCTCCTCCTCCAGGCCAATCTCAACCACTGCCGCGCGGCACAGGACATGATGTCCCAAGTCCTCGCGGAGTGGGGGTTAACCTGGCGGTCGCCGCCGAGCCGTACCGCGTGCCGGATCACCCACATTGGGTGGGCGACGCGGACGGTTTGGTGGCGACGGTATGGGGAGGTGGCGACGGGTCCCCGCCGTTCTCCATTCTGGAGCGCGGTCGGGGTTTCGTCGCCGTGGACTGGGAGTCGCCGTAGTGGGGTGCTACATCTCGCCCCGCAGCGGTGACGCCGCGTTCGAGCTGTACTTGGCCGAGGTCGCGGCATGCGTGCAGCGCTGCTCGGCCCGGCCGGTGCTAGTCCTGGGAGACTTTAACGCCAAGTCGGTGGCTTGCGGGTCCCCTAGGACCACCGTTCGCGGCGGGATCCTGGACGACTGGGCGGCGGGGCTCGACCTTCGGTTACTGAACCGGGGGTCGGAGCACACGTGCGTGCGGCGATATGGGGGGTCTATCGTGGATGTTGGATTCGCGACCCCCAACGCCGTGCGCATGGTGTCGGGTTGGCAGGTGGCCCCGGAGGCAGAGACACTCTCCGATCACCGGTATATCCGGATGGAGGTCTCTGCCGCCGTGGCTGCGTCCCGGCACCGCCGCCCGGATGGCACCCCACCGCGCCGCTGGGCGCTTCGGCGCCTGGACAAGGACGCCCTGATGGCAGCTGCCCTCGCTGCAACTTGGCCGCAGGTGGCGGCCGAGTTGCCAAGCATGGAGGAGGAGGCTGCCCGGCTCGGGGTACTAGTCGCAAACATTTCCGACGCGTCGATGCCCCGGGTCGGGCGAGCTTCTCCTCGCCGGGCGGTGTACTGGTGGTCGGCCGCGATCGCGGAATTGCGGGTCGCGAGTGTCCGCGCCCGACGCCAGTACGCCCGCGCGCGCCGTCGTCTACGACCGGACGATGGCGTGGCGCGAGCGAGGGCAGATGACCTGTATGAGGCATACCGTATGGCGCGGCTTGCTCTGCAGGTCGCCATCAAACGGGCCAAGACCCGGGCATGGAAGGATCTCCTCCAGACCCTCGATGACGATCCTTGGGGGCGCCCGTACATGGTGGTGCTGAAGAAGCTCCGCCCGTGGGCGCCCCCCGTCACCGAGGGTCTTGACGCCCGGCTGCTGGAGGACGTGGTCAATACTCTTTTCCCAATTCGGGTAAGGGGACCACGTGCTCCGGCGGAGGCGGCAGTCCCAAGGGAGTGGACGGCCGAACTGGGGGTCACTCAGGGGGAGCTAGCCGCGGCCATCAGACGGCTCGGGGCGCGTAACACGGCCCGGGTCCGGATGGTGTGCCCGGCCGGGTTTGGAGTCTTGACCCAGGGCGTCCTTGGGGCTGACCTCAGGCGGTTGTTCGACCGATGCCTGAGGGACGGGCGATTCCCCCAGTTGGAAGGTGGCGAGGATGGTCCTCCTCCGGAAGGAGGGTCGGCCCGCGGAGTCTCCCTCCGCATACCGGCCCATCTGTCTCCTCGACGAGGTGGGCAAGCTCTTCGAGCGGGTGATTGCTGCCCGCCTCGTCGAGCACCTAGCGCGGGGTGCCCCCGGCCTGGCCGACTGCCAGTACGGTTTCCGGGAGGGTCGATCGACCATCGACGCGATAGGTCGTGTCAGGGCCCTCTCGGAGTCGGCCGTCTCCCGGGGAGGGGTGGCTTTGGCAATATCCTTGGATATTGCCAACGCCTTTAACACCCTGCCCTGGGTGGATCGAGTATCCGAGCCGGGATGGGCATATGCGGAGGGAGGTGTACTGCGATGTTCCGCAGGGGTCGGTCCTCGGGCCACTCCTGTGGAATATCGCGTACGACGCATTGTTGCGGGCAGACCTCCCCGACGGCGTCAGTGCCGTGTGTTATGCAGATGACACACTGGTGCTGGCCGTCGGGGCGCACTGGGGGAGGGCCAAGCGTCTCGCGGAGGAGGGGGCGCAACGCGTCGTCGACCGGATCAGAGGGATGGGGATGACGGTGGCGGTCCATAAGACCGAGGTGATAGCGTTCCATTCACCTCGGCAGGATCCGCCACCTCTGATCCGCGTGGGTGAGGCTAATATCGAGGTGAAGCCCCAGATGAGGTATCTGGGGTTGATCCTCGATAGCCACTGGCGCTTCGAGGAGCATTTCCGCTGCCTGGTCCCCGGCTGGAGAGGATGGTCGGGGCTTTGGGCCGGATTCTGCCCAACCTGGGGGCCCGGCGGGCCGAGTTCGTCGCCTGTATGTGGCAATGGTTCAGTCGGTGGTCCTATACGGGGCCCCGTCTGGGCGGACGACCTGGCGGCCTCCCAGCGCGACATGACTATGCTGCGTCGGGTGCAGAGGCGGATGGCTCTAAGGGTCGTCCGCGGGTACCGGACCGTGTCACATGAGGCGGCGACGGTTCTTGCGGGGATGCCGTCCATGGATCTCCTCGCGCGGTCGCACGCGATGATGTATCGTCACCGCGTCGACCGTCGCGCGGGGGTGGGGCGGTCCCGGGTGTGCAGGAACCTGCTTGGGGCGAGTTGAAGCGCCAGGCCCGGCAGTCCGTGGTGCACGCGTGGCAAGAGCGGTTGGCTCTGCCTACCGCGGGGCACCGGACAGTCGGGGCTGTTCGGCCACTCCTATGTGAGTGGCTGGACAGAGGCCATGGAAGCCTCACTTACAGGATGGCACAGGTGTTCTCGGGGCATGTCAGCTTCGGGAGATACCTGTGCCGGATAGGGAAGGAGCCGACGGCGCGTTGCTGCCATTGTGACGCTGAGCAGGACACGGCGGAACATACCCTCGAGGTATGCGCTGCATCGGAGGGTGAACGCCGTGTCCTGATCGGCGTCATCGGGCGGGATGTCTCGCTGCCGGGCATGGTGCGCGCCATGCTCGGCAGCGAGAAGAAGTGGAGGGCCGTGGCCTCCTTCTGCGAAATCGTAATGTTGCAGAAGGAGACCGCGGGAAGGGAGCGCGAGCGTCAGCGGCGCGCTGAGGCTCGCGCTCGTTTGGTGGCGAGAGAGCGTCGCCTGGGTGTCAGGCGACGCGGGCGGCCACCTCGGCGTGGCGCATGACCCAGGCTGGGAGGGGGGTCCTGATAGGAGCCCCCTCCCGCCAGGCGGCGCAGGGTCGGACCGGATGGGGTGGCATTGCCTCCTGTCCGGGTCCGGCGCACGGAGCGGCACCCTCGGTGGCCTGGTGCGGCCGTTAGCTGCCGGCCTCCGAGGGGTAGAAACGGGGTCGCGGCGGTTGCGAGTTGGGGCTCGCAGCCGCCTCTAGACGCGGCCCCGGGACGGATGGCGGCAGGACGATGTGGCCTCGTCCTGCCGCTATGAGACAGGGCGATTACTGGGGCGACCGTTTGTCCTCCCGCGGATGGGCGCAAAGCGCGGGCACGGGGAGGATACCGGAAGTATGCTTCGAGCGATTCTCGGTATCCTCCCAAATCGTGCGGAAGGGTCACCGTGGGGTTTTTGGTGGGTAGGTCCCGCGCCCGTTATAATGGGCGCGGAGTCTTTCGAAGATTTTCCCCACAAAAAAAAAAAAAAAAAAAATCATGCATTCCGTAAAATTAGCGATTTATCAAATGTTGATGACACGAAAGTTTTGATGGTACTTGTTATTCCAACGTATCTGTTACGATCGATCTCCACACCATTGAGTTCATATCGAATTTCATCAAACATAAACGCAACACAATTATTTCCGAGATATGCTTCCAACTCCTTGTTTGGCTTCTTTACTGTGAATCTTCATTCAACGTATAGAAAGCTCTCGCTTGGCAACGTGCATAAATCCTGCTGTTGTATAGGTATTCGTATCTCATCGCTGTGTCCAAACGTTGTGTTGGCGTATGGGTTATACGTATGAGTCTCCATCTTGACGATGCTGTCGTCAAAGATCGGTTTGCCTCAATGTTTAACATATTAGCCATTTCGTACAACAAAACCCAACGATTTCAGAAATTCAATATTCGATGCGGTGAGTTTCGCGGGTGATCCAATTGCCTTCTCGCCTGATGGTTTTAGACAGTCGATATTCGATACAGGGAGGTGTGCCGACGATTGAATTGTCTTCTCTTTGTTTTCACGTGTTGTCTGTTTCACTTGCTCCGCTTCGTTCAGCACAAGCATCTCCTACTACAGCCGTTGTCTCCGTACATGCAGTCGAACGGTGATCTGTTCCCCTCGAAAATCGAGCAATTGACCGTCTTGATCCGCAACGCGAATCGTTAAATCCGAAATGCTTCGCGCAGTGATTGGGAGGTAAATGATCTGTGCTGGTCTTTCCGATATCTTATATCCAGGTGGAACGGTAGGCGAAAACTCATGTATCATGTGCACGCACTTGTTATTGCTGTAAGCACCAGCCGTCACGTTGCATTCAATGCGAATAATATTTACGTTCATTATATTGATTGGTGCATCCGATTCGTGCCATTTCCGCGGTTGCAGCACCCGATTCGTCGAAAACCCCAGCAACGAGCCGATAGTATTGGGTTTGGTAAAATTTATGCTGTAATCACACTTGATTTCGCTCTTCATCGTATTGTTGTTGGCTCTAAGCATCATGGGGGTTCCCTTCATTACCCTGTGAAAGCGATCGTTGCAAATACATGCGAATGTCGTCCAGCTCATAAGATCCCTCGGGAATAATGATTTCCTTATCATCGTTATCGTAGTAAAATTTATTATTCGACAAATTTATATTCGGTATAGTGTAATAAGTCTCAAAGTCCATAAGACCGAGCTCGTAATCACCATTGCTCAAATCGATGGCTGGAAAATAGCTTACTGCGAGAATGCTACTTTGACCGGTGAGCGTTAGCGTCAGCGACATGTTCAAACGGATACTGGAGTTAAGGTGAGCAATGACTGTCCTTAAATTGATTGTCAACCGACTGTAGAAACTGTAAACATAGCTGTCCACAATTGCTTTGATTATAGCGCTGATAAGACATGTGATTATACTCGATTACGCTATTCTTCAAATATTGTATCAGTTCCCTCGGCGGCTGAAGATTGCCAAAACTATCAAAATATATGGAACATGTTCCCCGTTTTGCGTACGCCACCCAATGAGTACCTGGTCCTTCAACAGTATCCAAATTTACGATTCCGCTCTCGTTCCTGCGTACCCCATCTGTTGGTAAAGTATTGCGCATAAAAATACCTCTGAAATATGGAATACGCATGCGCTTTGCGAGTTGCTGTAGTTGTATGTTGGTGGTTACGCCTTCAGGCATTTTAATTTTGACGTTTGTTTTTTTCTCTTTGAGACTCCCCGCCCGCGTTTGTACGGCGCGAGATAAAGTCCATGACCTTCCATGGCGAGATTGTGACGTTTCATTTCTTCCAGCTGACGCTGCATTGCCTTCTTATCGTTCACAGCCTTCGCGACTCCTGCCGCCCCTCCGACCAATGAGCCGAGAACCCCCAATAATGGTAAAATCGGTAGGATACCGCCACGTTTTGCCATTGGAAGTATTCGTTTCTTCGAACCACTCTTCTTTTTCTTTTTCAAACCCATACCGAATTTTGTCTTAGCCTTCATAGCCGCCCAAACGGTTGTAGCGGCAGCCTTTTCCCCGAGACTGGAATCTCTCGCGGTAATGCGTTCTCGCGCTTTCGCTGCTAGGATGTTGTCGGCCACGTGTCGTTTTCCGAGATCGTTATTTTGCGAATACGCTATATCATGCTCGCGGCACGCGACATCCAGCGGATTTATACCTTGATCGCCTCGCGCCAAGCGTTTCTCTAAATGTGTCCCAGGACCACAATACTGATAACCTGGAATATGTAATTCAATCGGAAGTGTGTTTATAACGCAATTTAATAGACCTTTTCAAATTTTGTTGACATTCGCCACAGTTGTTTATCAATGGTGGTGAACTGTCAATGTGCATTCTGCTGACTCGACAGGCTATATTTGAACACTGATCGTTCCAGCTCTATGCATCGCTATAAATAGACCAGCTCTCTCGATTGGATCTTCATTCGTATAGCACCCCGATAAAATATGCAGTTCATACGCCAATCACCTATGATCAAAGTGACTAATGTAGACAAAAAGACACAGTCTGAGAAAGAGGTGCGCAAACATGGAAATATGCTGCCGACCTCTATACGTGGTATAATCTGCGGTCCATCGAATTGTGGTAAAACGAACGTGTTGATTAGTTTGTTAGAAAGCCCGTACGGCGTTCGTTTCGAAAACATATACGTGTACTCGAAATCGTTACAACAACCGAAATATCAATATTTAGAAAATATATTCTCATCGATAGACGAAATTGGTTATTTTACATTTTCGAATAACAGCGACGTCGTTCCGCCGAGCGAGGCACTTCCGAATTCCATTTTTATCTTTGATGACGTGGCATGCGATAAGCAAAACACGGTAAGAGAATACTTTGCAATGGGTAGGCACTCGGACGTTGACTGTTTCTATCTTTGTCAGACATACGCGAAGATACCGAAGCATCTGATACGCGACAACGCGAACCTGCTGATCATGTTCAAACAAGATGGTACTAATCTGAAACATGTGTACAACGATCATGTAAACACCGACATGTCATTTGAGAATTTCTGCACATTGTGTACCGCCTGCTGGCAAGAAAAATATGGATTTGTAGTGATTGACAAAGACAGTGCATTATGGAATGGTCGCTATAGAAAAGGATTTAATGACTTTGCAATATCGTAACATGTCCAGTTACTTCCTATACGTTGACAAAGCAGTGTTCCAACATGAGCAGCAGCAATATTGAAGATCGTGAAAGGATAGCGAAACAGATTGCAAAAACGAGCGATGTGATTCGTAGAAAGTATCGTGAATTGAAAACTGGTAAAATGGAGGAAGAGATTGCACTGGAAAAACACTTTAAGCCTGTTACTGAGCCGCTGAAGGCAATTGCCAACAACACGTTACAAAATTATGATGTATACAATAATACAGATATCGGAAGCGAGCCATTGTTCACGTCAAATATCAAGGAATCGGATAAAACACAATCACATTTATGGCTAAATCTTCCAAAACCATCACAAATAAAAACCTAGATTAAGCAGTTTACTCGACGTGAATCCGATGACCTCTACACCGGTCTCTACATCGATTAGGACAGTACCAACAATAAAAAGCTCAGCAAGATTAAGCAGTTTACCCGATATGAATCTGATGACCTCTATACCGCTTAAGCCAGTACCAGCAACAAGAAGCTTAGCAAACGAAGATGCTTTTGATAGTCCAAAAAGCTTAGCAAACGAAGATGTTTTTGAAAGTCCAAAAGCAGTTTCTCGACGTCTGTTCGAAGTCGGCTGCAAACGTCGGAAGGTGAAGAAACGTTGCGGAATCACCTAGGTCCACTGAGTCAAAAATACATCGCGCCTGTATTACGCGGTGATGTGAAGGATGGTATGGATCATGTGTACGGTGTTTATCTCGACAGTGATGGGCCGATGCTTGGTAATAAACGTGTTGACGTGGACAATGCCGATAACATAATTATCGATGGCATACGATATTCTGGTACGCCCGGCCTTTATGAATTGATATTTAAGAAAATTCCAGATGACAACATTTATACTGAGCCTGATGAACGCAAATATAGGGACATACTGCTGACCACGAGTGCGCATAAGTACAAACATGATTCATATGGTAAAACATTAGGCAATAAAGGATACAAGTATAACTATGTAATCAAGCCATTATTGAAAGATAAAAAGTTGGAAAGGGCATTTTGATTTATTAACAAAAATTATCGACCGGATATCCTGGTATATATTCGACTCTCAAGTTACGAGTCGAGAGCATGCAGCTGTGTTTCTTTGATCACAGTTGCTGTTTAGTCTAAGCGAGATAGGACCCAAGAGGGTCTACGAATGCGTGACGAATTTTCGTTCACGACGTTCAGTCTTTTAGTTTCTCTCTTTGAGTAAAGACACAATCTCTCAATGCTTGAAATAAAACCAATCATAAAGTTTTAAATAATAATAGTTTTACTTCATTTTTCCTACCATATCCAATAGGTTATGGGCCCAGTTGAGTTGTGTGCTCTCTGTGCATAGTGTGGGATAAAATAGAAGAACAAGAAGACTATATAATAAAACTATAACTATTCTAGAAAAATAATAATAGTGTGTAAGCTTGTGTAGTTCTAGTGTTATCTAAGTGTAATTAAAGTGTGTAGGTTTTATTAGTGTAAAAGACAATGGAAGGTTTAAATGTAAAGAGAAACATTAGACCATTTGATGGTGAGAAATATAGTGTATGGAAGTTTAGAGTCCGTGCATTATTAACTGAACTGAATGTAATTAAAGTTATTGACGATGAAGTTCCGGATAAATTAACTAGTGAGTGGATTAGGGCTGAAAGAGTTGCAAAAAACATTATTGTAGAGTATTTATCTGATTCTTTTCTTAGTTTTGCACAATCTGACAAAAGTGCTAAAGAAGTGTTACAAAATTTGGACGCTATTTATAAGCGAAAAAGCCTGGCCATACAGTTAGCATTAAGAAAAAAATTATTAAGTTTAAAATTAAAAAGTGAAACACCCCTAGTAGCACAAAAATATTGGATATATATTTTTTTCGAATATTGGATAAATATTTTTTGAGCCACACTTTTTAATATTAGATAAATATTAGATGTAATATTGTATACATGTTCAAGAAATATACATTGAATGTTTAGAACATATAAGCTAAATATTCGGAGAATATAAAATAGATATTTAAAAAATATTAGCTAAATATTCAGAGAATATATACGAGACATTTAAAAAATATAAGCTTAATATTCAGAGACTATAAACTAGATATTTAAAAAATATAAAGTAAATATTAAAAAAATGTGAATATAACATTTGAAAAATATAAATTCAATATTCAAATAACATTTAATAAAATCTTCAAACTGAAGAAAAAGTTAGAACAAAAATTAAATACTATCCACATATATATCTTTCTATGCACTGCTTGAGGGAATATTCCATTTTATCTTCGAAAGGACCTTATTATAATTCAGAAATTTTTATGCAGTTGACGGGGATTCGAACTCGGGACTTACGTGTACTTGATGATGTGCTTCCTCGCTGAGCCGTGTGAACCTACAGTGTTTCATTCATTACTTTTTATTCTTATAAAGGCTCAAATGATATCAAATCATGTAATTATTCGAAGAGATAGACTCTTGTTAAAAAAATATTTAGGTAACAATAAAACTACTTTTTTTTAATGATTATTAGTACATTAACGACAAAGATATATATATATATATATATATATATATATATATATATATATATATTGTTGCGACGGACTGAAGATGCATTGTTGCGGCAACGTGAAGACTGTTCCGCAACGATGTGAAACCTGCTCCTCCGAACGAGCGGAAGCGAGAGCCCGTTTCTTCCGGTTGCCAGAGGAACCGGCAACGATTCGAAAGATCAGAACTACGTGAGATCTCATAGAGAGCGGACGTATTAGAATTGTGCATTGTACGAATAAAGCTTGTTCTCGTTAGTTGGTTTACGTTCTCAGTTCTACGTTAATCTGTTCCGTGTTAATATGAGTTGTGCGCGAAACACCTCGTCCCGGCGCAACAGTGGTGTCAGAAGTGGGATGGAGACTCGTTCTGCTGCCGGGGCGGAGGCTCAGTCGTCGCTGGAGTCGCTTCTGGAGGGGTTGCAGCGGAATATCGCCACCCAGTTCCAGGAGCAGCAGCGGATGTTCGTGGAGGAACGCGAGCGAGCTGAGGAGCGGCGTATGACGGAGAGGGCTGCTGCTTCGGTCAGGGATGCCGCGGTCGAGGAGAGGATTGGAGCCGTGGAGGGCCAGTATCAGGTCCTGTCCTCGAATGTTGCGCGAATTCTCGATCGGCTTTCGGGAGCTCCGGTCCGCGAAAGGGAGCGCGAGCCTGTACCTTCTATCGGGCTCGCGGGCCTTTCGGTTTCGCAGCCAGCCCCTCAGAGTGTGGAGAGGGGGAATCAGAGTGTTTCCGATTTGGGCTACACTCTGAAGCCCTCCATGTACGATGGGAAATCTTGTTGGGAGGAGTATAAAATTCAATTTGAAACGGTCGCTGAGGCAAATCGTTGGGATGGACCAAGGAAGGCTTTGGCCTTGGTCTCATCGTTGGAGGGGCCGGCTCGAAGCATTTTGACGACTCTCCCCGTTGAGAAACGGTTTAGTTATGACGCGTTGATTTCGGCCTTGGAATTCCGTTTTGGAATGAGAAATTTGGCTAATTTAAACTATGTCATGTTTGAAAATTATAAACAACGGAGGGGAGTCCATCTCCGATTTGGCGGCGGAAGTTGAGAGGTTAGCGCAGGCCGCGTTTGGGGATTGCCCAGTCGAAGTTAGGGACAAGCTCGCGGCCTCTCAGTTCATTGCCGCGCTAGCCAATGAGGAGATGAAGCGGACGTTGCGACTCGGCGGTTTCGTCTCATTACGAGCCGCAGTTGTGAGAGCTCTTGAGATCGAAGCCGTCGAGGCGGTGTCGACGCCGTTCATTCGACCCGAACGGTATCTCAAGCCTTTTCCTTTTTCGGAGGGGTAGTCCCGTAAAAGAAGATTCGGAGAAGGAAGACCAGTGGAGAAGGAGGGAGGTAGCAGGAGGTCTGTGGAGTGTTGGTGCTGCAAGGAGTTAGGACATATGCAGCGAGACTGCCCCAAGAGGAGCGTGAAGAAGGGAAACCTGAAGAAGTCGGCGTAGAGGGGAGACTCCGGCTTCGTTTTCTTTTACCCCCGTAGTGAGGAAGGCAAATTTGTCTGAAGATTCTGTTAGCGTCGAGGGAATCGTCGAGGGAAGGAGGTGCCATTTCGTCATCGACACGGGTTCATGCGTGAACTTGATGAAGTTTCATAAGAATGACAAAACTTGCGCGGCGGGGGTACAGGAAAACGTTAACATTTGCTCAGTTTCCGGTGAGAAGTTACCAATTCTCGGAAAGCGACGTTTTCCTATGTCTATTGGGAGCCTTGAAACTGAGGAGGATTTCCTTTTAATCGACATGGTTGAGGAGTGCATATTGGGAACGAACTTCCTCCGTAAACATTCCTGCCAATTGGATTTCATTTTGCAAAAACTACGGATCAGAGGACATCAAGATATGGATTTGAGGAGGAATCATCTTGAAGACCGAGTTCTGCCGCTTGCGGAAGCGAAGAGTGAAGCTTCTACTCCGGGATTTCTTCAAGATCTGTACGGACGTTGCTCGCTTGATCTTTCCGAACGGCAGAAGACTGCATTCCGGGGATTGTTGAGTGAGTTTCAAGACGTTTTCGCCAGGGATCCCGATCAAGTGGGAAGTTGTGATGTCGTCCAGCACAGAATTGACACCGGGGATAATCGCCCGATCAAACAACCACCACGTCGTCTGCCCCTGCATCGCCGTGGGGAAGTCGAAGAACTACTGGCAAAAATGGAAAGGCAGGGAGTCATTGAGAAATCGAGAAGTCCGTGGTCTTCGCCGATTGTACTTGTGAAGAAGAAGGATGGAAGTACCCGATTCTGTGTGGACTATCGTCGTCTTAACGACGTATCAAGGAAAGACTCCTATCCGCTTCCCAGGATTGAGGACACGTTGGATGCCCTGGCTGGTGCAACATGGTTTTCGACAATAGATTTGCAAAGCGGTTACTGGCAAATTGCAGTACATGAAGAGGATAAGGAGAAGACTGCATTTTGTGTTGGTACCGGACTTTGGCAATTCAAGGTAATGCCGTTTGGACTATGCAATGCTCCTGCTACCTTCGAACGTCTTATGGATACAGTTTTGGCGGATTTGAATTGGAAAATCTGTCTGGTATACCTGGACGATGTGATAATTTTTGGAAGGAGTTTTGAAGAGGAGATTGGAAATTTGAGAAGAGTTTTCACCCGCCTGCGCAAGGCGAGATTGGTCATGAGCCCGAAGAAATGTAATTTCTTTTGCCGAGAGGTTAAATACCTCGGTCATTTGGTCTCCGAGCGGGGCGTCAGGACGGACCCCGAAAAGATAGCGGCGGTACGAGACTGGCCGGTTCCCAAGAATCAGACGGAGCTGCGAAGTTTCCTGGGACTTTGCACTTACTACAGGAAATTCGTTCGAAACTTTTCAGCAATTGCAAAGCCCTTGTATCGCTTGACGGAGAGTAAAGTTCCTTTTCAATGGACAGAAGAATGCCAGGGGTTTTCGAAGACTTGAAGACGCATCTTGCGAAGTCCCCTGTTTTGGCTTACCCCTTACCTAACGCGGATTTCATCCTGGACACTGACGCTTCAAACAATGCAATTGGAGCAGTCCTTTCTCAGTTTCAGGATGGCCAGGAGAAGGTGATTGCGTATTTCTCGAAGGTGCTGGGAAAGGCGGAAAGAAATTATTGCGTGACAAGGAGGGAGCTGTTAGCTATCGTGAAATCCATAGAGCATTTCCACCACTACCTCTATGGCCGGAAGTTCTTGGTGAGGACGGATCATGCTTCTTTGAGGTGGCTCCTCTCTTTTAAGAATCCTGAGGGACAGACTGCAAGATGGATAGAGCGTCTTCAACAGTACGACTTCGAGATTAAACACCGTGAGGGAAAGAACCACGGGAATGCAGACAGCCTTTCTAGAAGACCATGTGAAGTTTTGGATTGCAAGCGCTGTTTTCGTCTGGAGCAAGGTCGCGAAGAGGAGCATCTTGTCTTCAGAACCATCTCTATATCTGCGAAGACGGAAGATTGGATTAAGGCCCAGGAAGAGGATGAGGATCTGCAATTTATTCGGCAGTCGAAGATTGAAGAGAATAAACCCACTTGGCAAGAGATTTCAGCACTTTCCCCTGAAGCGAAGTACTTCTGGAAGACCTGGGATTCATTGGAGGTATGTACATCATGGTTTATTGTTCCGGAGGTGGGAATCTGCTGGCGGAGAGGAGGCCAGTCGGCTATTGGTGGTACCGAAGAGTAAGATTACCGAAGCCCTCCAGGAATGCCATGATACGCCTTCTGGAGGTCACTTCGGGGTGAGGAAAACTTTGGCGAAAATTCGACAACGCTTCTTTTGGCCGAACCACCGAAGGGATGTGGAGGATTGGTGTCGCCGGTGCCATAGCTGTTCCGCGAGGAAAGGACCTGCGGAGAAGGGAAGAGGAACCATGAAGGTTTATAACGTAGGAGCACCGTTTTAGAGGCTAGCGCTCGACGTTGTTGGTCCCCTGCCGAGGTCTTCCGCTGGGAACAGATTTGCGCTGGTTGTGATGGATTATTTTCGAAGTGGCCAGAGGTGATTCCACTTCCTAACCAGCGAGCGACAACAATTTCCACAGCGTTGCTGAAGGAGGTGATAAGCCGACACGGAGTTCCGCTTCGAGCTGCACTCCGATCAGGGTCGGAGTTTTGAGTCAAGCATCTTCAAGGAGTTAATGAAGATACTTGGAATCAAGAAGACGAGGACAACTCCATTACACCCTCAGTCGGACGGGCTCGTAGAGCGGATGATAAGAACCTTGTTGCGATATCTGTCTCAGTTTGTTGCAGAACACCAAAAGGACTGGGACGAATGGATTCCAACGTTCTTGCTGGCTTATCGTTCTTCGCAACATGAAGTGACACAGAATACGCCGTCGATGGTCCTCACGGGACGGGAGTTGCGCCTTCCTCTGGATCTTCTAAGGGGAGCTGTTTCTTCTAAGGGGAAAGAAGAAGATGGTTACATCGAGAAAACCAGAAAAAGAATAGAAGAAGTTCATAGATTCGTTCGACAGCGGATGCGAATTTGTTCGGAAAGAACGAAGTCGTGGTATGATTCGTTCTCGAGATCAATTTCCTTTGTTCCTGCAGAGAAGGTGTGGTTGTACAATCCTCGAAGAACGAAGGGAAGATGCCCGAAGCTCCAGTACGACTGGGAGGGACCCTACGTGGTGTAAAATCGGCTTAATGAGTTGATTTATCGAATAGCTCGTTCACCGAAGTCCAAACCGAGGGTCGTACATGTGAATCGACTCGCTCGGTACGATTCACGGGAGGTTTCCTGTAAGGATACAGGGAGATGAGGATCGAGGAGGATGGCCGACATCTTCGCCCAAGAAGAGGACGTTTCGTCGCAGAAGGCTAGGGTGGGGGTTACCTGCTGGCGGCGGACAGCCTCTCTTCTTTGCGTGTCGCAAACGGTCGTGGAAGCGTAATCCTCACCGGGAGGGTTACCCCACAGCCGGGGCTCCATCCGGATGGGGTTCTGGTGGCCGGACTGCAAAGTCGTAGTATGTTCCGGACAACCATTTCATCGAGGAAATTCTCCTTGATGATTGGGGAACATCTCTAGGGGGGCTGTTCCGTTTAGTTGGGGGAACTCACATCCGAGAAGACGTCAAGAAAGAAGCGCGCATGTCGCAAGTATTCAAGGGGAAGGGCGAGGAGCGGTCGGGGTCTCTTCATTCTCGCAGAGGAATTTTGGAAGTTGCACCGGCGTCTTGCTCAAGGTTTTTGAGTGGTTTTCCTTGAGACGGAGGACGAATGTCAAGGCGCTAACTGTCTGGTAAAGGCCACTCAGGTAAACGTTCGATCTATTCGTTTATTTACTTTACAGACAGAGGTGTTTTAAACTCGAGGCAGATTTGGAGGTTGGAGGCACACACTGAAGTTGCCTGTCCGAGCTGAATCTGCCGCGGTCGGGACGTCCGCGTTTTGAAGAGGGGGAGCAGTGTTGCGACGGACTGAAGATGCATCGTTGCGGCAACGTGAAGACTGTTCCGCAACGATGTGAAACCTGCTCCTCCGAACGAGCGGAAGCGAGAGCCCGTTTCTTCCGGTTGCCAGAGGAACCGGCAACGATTCGAAAGATCAGAACTACGTGAGATCTCATAGAGAGCGGACGTATTAGAATTGTGCATTGTACGAATAAAGCTTGTTCTCGTTAGTTGGTTTACGTTCTCAGTTCTACGTTAATCTGTTCCGTGTTAATATGAGTTGTGCGCGAAACACCTCGTCCCGGCGCAACAATATATATATATATATATCTTCTTAAGTATTTGAATCGTACGTAAGCATAGAAACACATACAATATATTTGCTAAATAACAAAAACATTACAAACAATAACATGACATTATGTTTTTATTGTGAAAAAATATATTCTTGTAATATAGTATACAAATAATATAGCATAAAATAATAAATAGTAAAAGCAATAAAATAATATAGCATAGTATATTGCGTGCGCCCGTCTACGACGTTGAACATCGGTAATAATCTGAATTTACTGGTGTGTTTCAATTCCTTCCAAACATTAAATGAAATGGTTGTGCCATCACCATTTCAATTTTGTCTAATAATAAAAGTGGCGCAAAATAGATATACTACACTTCAAAAGTTTGGAAGAAGGTGAACAGAATCTTATAGCACTTTAGTGTTCACGATTTTTTATTATAATCAAAGTATGTGACTTAGTATGAAAATTGAATTTAGGAAAGTTCAGGAAGCTGGGGAAAAAGGCAACGGGTCAAATGATACATAATAATGAATACGCATTTATATATATGTGTATTTATTTATATATATATATATATATTCATATTTATTTATTACATCCTATACTTGGCTGTTGCTAAAAATAAAGACACGTATTGTCGAATCTCTACCTCCGTAATTGCGTTTTGTCTTCTTCTTGTGGCAGCTGTAAAATTAAAATTAAAAATGAAACAAAATACATATGTATTACGTATAGTTCGTGGAAATACTACATAAAAGTAATATATAAGTGTAGGTACTTACTCATTACAGCATCATATAATTTTAAATTAACGAAAGGTAATTTTTTCTTCCGTCCTTGCCCGGAATAATATGACGCTGCTTCATTTGTTAGTAGTTTGCGGAGCATATTATAAATAATTCTTCTATTGGTGTCTCCACCGACTAAATATAACAGTTGTACCTAAAAGATATATGTTATTATTTATTTAATGTCAACATTACAGATTATAAATATGAACCATTTACTAAACAAAAATACTATGAATCACATATAAAGTAAAAAAACCATAAAATTCATATATGTCGGAAATTATCTAAAAATGCAAGTAATGTTTATATTTCCAAATACATACCAGCGAATTAAATTTTTCCGTATGTTCTGATATAATCGCATCGAACTCATTGATGCTATTTATAGATCCTAACGGCAATTGATTAAGAAAATTAATATCTATCTCGCTACTTCCAGCTAACTGGTTGCTTCCAGCCGTTACCGTGACGTTTAGTAACCTCTCTATCCTCTCTAATTTATTAAAAACTTGCTTAACGTCGTATTTTAAGTCTAGGTATTGTCGACTTAATGCTGCCAAAAGATCCTCGTTCTTTTTCGTTACACGATGTAGATCTGTGTAGAATATCATAAAGTATTATTATTACCTTAAGTTTATTATTTTAGTATATGATCAATTAATTACTATTTTTATATTTATAATAAAAATTCAGCATTTTGTTTATTTTCCGACTTACTTGGGGTTTTCATGTGCGATTGCTCAATTGGTTGGCTTTCATTTGACGATTCAGATGAGTCGGACGATTCGAAAATAATTCGCTTTCTTGAAACAGTGTCGTGTCGCGATTTCCTCGTTGGTGGCATTTTAAAAATGATATGAAACTATCCCTCAAAATATAAACTAATAAATACATCAGCTAATATCTAATTTAGAATAATTTAAGTAAATATAGATTAATTCTATTGATGAAGCAGCTCATATGCTGCGAAATATGAATGGCATTTAACTACAAATGATTTGTACAAAATTTCACTTAGTTCATAAGATACAATTTCATCAGCGAATTTATTGAAATTTAAATAATCCTATTATTTTGGATTTAATAGGATGTTTATAAAAATTTTTTAATTTCGTTGATAATTTCCCAACTATTTTGTTTTCTAATATTTCTGTGACTTGTAGGACATGGCCATTTTTTAAGAAGACATAGCGGTCACTAAATCCATAAGCTTTTAATTTAAAATTAGGAAGTTGTATTGTTTTTATTATTGTGTGTTGCAATCCTTATTTGGGTATTAATATTTTCCGTGACTGTAGGTATTCCATTTTCCGATAATCTATTTATTATTTGTGCTAAAGGTTTATTCCATCTACGCAGCATGCTTACTAACTTCCCTAAATAATTTTCAAAAGGGAAGCAACTTAATTCCTCCAAAGAATATTTCAAATTTTCTACGTCGTCTGAAATGTGGACTAAATTATGAATATTGTATGTACAAAATTCTCTGCCGTAGAGACCTGCACAATTATCTACAAATTTAAATAGCATTCCCCGAGCTGTGTTTAACCACTCTGGGTTTGGATATAACTTGTTATGTAATAAAATTCTAATAGCGGCATGAAATAACAAAAAGTGATCATAATAATTATCTGGAAGAATTTGTTTCAATAGAATGGGTCCCAAGTATAAAAGGAATAGTCGGAACTCTGTAGCTTTGAATCTTGATAGCTCCGATATGGGTCGCGGTTTACGATTAAATTCACTTGGTACATATTTGACTGAAGATATTATTCTCTTTGATAGTTTATTTTTATCTGACTTTCTAAGCTGTGTCTTGCACCAATGACGGAGTAATTTTTTCATTACTCCTAAGCAACATAAATGCATATAGTCTAGAGAAAAATGTTGTATTATGTCGAATTGAATTATATTTAACAGTGGTGTCCTTTGATTATCTTGATGATGAGAAAAGTCATGAAAATTTTCAAAATGGAAATGCGTTCTAGCACTAGCGTCATGTTTTATATAACTAATTCGTTTTTTGTAATATATACCTGTTTCTGTACATCTTTCGCAACCTTTGTAACCCGTATGTCCTTTAATGTTTTTTAAAATGCTCTCGCAGGTGCATCACAGGTAAAACATACAACAGTTACTTTAAAATTATTACCATCGTAAGATAATCCATATTCTAAAATATCGTTCAATTCATGTATAAAATCATTTAAATAATCAGTCAAGGAATTAGGTTTTGCATCGCCATAATATATTGCTATTGGAAAAGGGGACACCGTACAATGTTTCAGTACTATTTTGCATAAAATGGGCCAAAACTGTTTATTTGAACTTGTTGAAAGTGGAATACCATCGACATTAAAAATTAATTGAAACATAAATGTTTCTTTTAGCTCCGTCAAAATACTTGCATTTTGTAACAGTCTTAATAAATGTACCTTTATACCTAAATATGAATATTGAGCTATCGTGTTCTTTTTGCTAATAATTGTTGTAATATTGTTTGATGAGCGCTTAGTCTTTAATACAGTTCGTGCATCGCGTGGAATCTTATATTCAGGAAAAATGTCCTTCAAGCCTTTTAATAAACTATTTAGTTGAGAATGATTGATTTTATTTTCTAGGGACCATATTTTTAAAAACGTAAGTAATTTCAAATTTCGAAAAGCAGTACATGTATCATCTGTAGTGTAATTTGTGTTATTTGTAATTTGACAATCAAATGGTTGATTCATATCAGATAAGACGAGATCATTAATCGTTTGTGAATTAGTTCGTATGATTCCAATTGATTCTTCTACTGTGTCGCGACTAATCTGATTCTGATTCAAATTTAAAGCCATTTGTTTCTTTATAAATTTATATTTTTTGTATCGTTTTTCGGCCATTGTGAAATTTGTGTAACTGCAAACTATAAATGTTGTATGAGAAACTATCCTTGAAAACGTTAATTGCAAGTCGTTAGAATATGAAATATACTTATTTTACATAAATGTACATACCTTTTCTGCGAACGATGAAATGCAGGTCTCGAGCACACGTACTCGGGGCACGAATAACAACACTTATTTAAAAACTTAATCGCGTACTTACAAGTCGATAGAGATAGTCGAGACACAAGAGATAGCCGAGATATTCAAGGTGTGTTCTATACGAGAGAATTTTAATTGTCTTCTGATTTTCGGTGTCGTGTCATGTATAATGTTAACTTTGATATTTTCCTATTGGCTGTCTTAAAACTGTATGGGGTGACTAAAAGTTTCCTAATTGGTGAGTGGGTGGTGCAGTTTGGTCGTCGGAGTAGGGATGCGCTTTGATGAAATTGTGTTTAGATTATATAATGAATTGGGTGCGAAAGATATGGGGAAAATAGTCTGGAAAACTAAATGTTTGTATATTGCCCTGTCAATGGGCTCGCTCACGGAGGTTTCGAAGTGGTGTCCGCTGACACACAATAATTTTGGGACCGTCGCGTCGCGTCGAGTGTCTCGGCTATCGCAACCGACCGTTCAATCTGATTGCTTGTTTGCTAACGAATGAATGCGTTTTTCGCTGCAACATGGCCAGGGCCTTTCCCAAATACATTGACCGAAGTTAAATGTTTATACTTTCTGTCGCCGCTAGTCTAATATCCAGACTTTGTTTAGACAAAGTCGAGAAAGATCCCGAATAAGTACCAGAAATGCTATAGGTAGTCTGTTACTACGAACTTTGTAATCTTGCATACAGTTCAATAACATTTCGTAAGACGTAAGAGCTACACGATTATTTTTCATGCAATAACTTTGTCGCATTAATGTTATTATAATATAAATATATGTCGATTAAGTGAAAAGCACGAATTCAAAGTAAATAAAAAAGTAAACATTTTACTTCGCATCATATTCGGGAACAAATATATATTTTTCCATGATAAACATAAAATATTTCCTGCATAGTTAAAAAAAATATTCTGTTTCTAATATTTAATAAAGATTTGTTTTATAATGAAAAAAAAATATTTTGTTCATAATATTAAATAAATATTATTTGTATATTAGGAAAAAATATTCTACTTGTAATATGAAATAAAGATTTATTTAATATTTAGGAAAAAATATTTTTCTCGTAACATGAAATACATATTTCCTGAATATTTAAAAAGAAATATTTTTTACTTAATATAAAATAAATATTGTATGCATATTCGAATATTAAAAAAAGATTGAATCTCTTTTTAATATTATATGAATGTGTATACAATATTTTGTGCTACTAGGGACCATTAGTAAGACATTTTACTGTATTTGATGATTTAATTTCGGAACTCTCAGCAGCAGGTGCTAAATTGGAAGAAACAGACAAAGTGTCCCATTTACTGTTAACTTTGCCGGTTTCCTATGACGGCATAATAACCGCGATTGAGACATTAACAGAGGACAATTTGACATTGGCGTTTGTAAAAACGAGACTTCTTGATCACGAAGTGAAATTAAACAATGAGTGCCGTGACACCAGTGTAAAAGTGCTGCAAGTAACCAGAGGTAATGTTTCAAGAAAACAAAGATTTCAAATTTCAAAGCCATTAAAAAGGTATGGTCAAGGACAATATAAAACCCGATCTTTCAAAGCTGATCAACCATTACCTGTGATAAAATGCCACCACTGTGGAAGGAAAGGTCACGTCAGAAAGGACTGTTTTTATTATAAAAGAGAACTTCAGCGTCAGAATGCTGAAAAAGGAAAAACTGCTCAGACAGTGCAGATGACAACTCAGCCATCAACATCAAAAGAAACAGTGTCCAGTTTTGCGTTTATGACCGGAGATTATCAAGAAATCGACGATCAAAGTAAAATTATCTTCCTTCTTGATTCTGGGGCGTCGGATCACCTGATTAATAGAGAAGATTTGGCAGCAAATTTCGAAACATTGGAAACACCACTAAAAATTTCCGTAGCGAAGAATGGTACTTTTATAACAGCAACGAAGAAGGGAAGAATGAATATCACCACCAATATGGATGTGCAAGGGACCATAGAAGATATCTATTATTGTCCGGAGGTGCCTTACAATCTGTTGTCAGTTCGAAGAATACAGCAGGCCGGAATGACGATTACTTTCGATCAAAGAGGCGTTCAAATAGGTAAAAGTGGTAAAGTCATCATGACAGGTAAGCCACTAAATAATTTAATCGGAATGGAATTCATAGTTAGTTCAAATGAAGCAAATTCAGTAGTTAAAGTAAATAATACCGAAAAAGATAATTTCGATTTGTGGCATCAACGGTTAGGCCACATTGGAAAGTCTAAATTTCTAGAATTAAAGGATAAAGAAATGGTTGAGGATATAAAGCAAATAGAAAAGGTTAAAGTTAATGATAATTTGTGCGAAGCTTGTATATATGGGAAACAAGCACGATTACCATTCAGAAGGGCAAAAGATAAAAATCATATTAAAAGACCACTGTTTATTATACAGATGTTTGTGGCCCAATCACTCCTTCGACAATTGATGATAGAAATTACTTTGTTCTTTTTGTTTTGAAAGGTATTAGTTACCACTTAACCGTTCCAAGAACTCCCCAATTAAATGACGTGTCGGAGCGAATGGTAAGGACTATAACGGAAAAGGCTCGTGCAATGATAGCAGGAGCTGGAATAGAAAAAGTTTTCTGGGGTGAAGCTGTCCTTACTGCTACATTTCTAATAAATATAACTCTGTTTAAATAACGCGTTAATTCGTTATTAAGAAACGGCGGTTAAATTCTCGCGTGATCTATGGAAAAAAGGGGACATTTCTTATACGGTGTTGTCCTCAGTGTTCGCGACATTCCAGAGCCTTCTCTGCGTCGTAACCTGCTTCGGGAGCAATACCGTGTAGAAAACATCCAAATTTACCTTAAATCATAGTCACGCGATCGGCCCAGTAACGGTTCCATGAGAACAGGTGTTACTACGCCGAAATAACAGAGAGGATACAAGATTAATACGAGACAGACAATCTCCCCTCTCGCGAACGCGCACAAGAGGGTCTGTCTCGACAATCACTCGCTTTCTGGTTCTCGACGAGTTCGGACCTCTAGAGCCGACTTTGTCTAATACCGTGATCGCTATATACGATCTGTTAGATTCGTCTAATTGTATCGTTGCACCACGGAACCGACGCGGAACGATAGCAAGACTGCTGCGAATTCGAAAGAATTTAGCCAAGTCGAATTTCGTACCTCACGGTTTCGTGCGTTTAGCTCGATCTCTGCGGTGAACGAACCACTTGGACACGGAAAATTGTCTCTAACCTGAGTAATTTTACAAAGGCAATCGGTGGCTGAAAACAATCTAATTAACACTTGAATAGTGTTTGATTGTCGCCACCGTTGCGTAGAATTTTCTCAAACCTAGAGCAATTGTCTAAGAAACAATCGGTGGCTGAATATAATCAATTAACACTCGAATAGTGTTTGATTATCGCCACCGTTGTGCTAACCAATCGGTGGCTGAATAATCTAATTAACACTCGAATAGTGTTTGATTATCGCCACCGTTGCGTAGGACACACGTATCGCTGTAATCAGCGGTCGTGTACTAAAACCACAGTTGCACGGTGATAAAAACCCACCTATAGGGCGCCTTTGTAGCGAAATACCCTGGGTGGGATCGCCGTTCCAGGGTCGAATCTGAGCTGAGGATAACACCCCCATAGGGGCCTTCGTGGCATATACCCTGGGTGAGCTCCCAGCTGGTTTCGACCTGCACGAACGTGGTTTCCGAAACGCAAGTGCAAAAGAAACACGTACCGTTTTCATAAGCGGTCGTGCAGGAGGTATCGAGAGAGTTTCTCGATCCTCCATTGATTGTTGCACGGTGCTGACACCCACCTATAGGGGCCTTCGAGGCATATACCCTGAGTGGGATTGTCGTTTCCGAGGGTCGAAATCTCAGTTTGAGTACCACCCCCACAGGGGCCTTATTTGGCGAATTCCCTGGGTGCTCTCGGCTGAATTCGATTAGCTCGAACGTCGGTCACTCATCACCAGTGTGTACGGACACTCGGTGTAGAGCGACGTTCAAAAGGGCGCCGTGGTGTAAGCACCTTAACGTTCAGACGCTTCTAGCGCAGTTAAGGGCTTGCATCACACCGGACCCGTACGGACCAGGAGACGGTGAAGTGCCGCGGAGCGGACAATATTCGGAGCCTTACAACCTCCGCCCGTTGTCCACTCCTGCAATAATCAAACTTTGCAGTCAAGGAAAAATCGAGATTAGAATCTCGCCTTCCCATACTGCCATCGAACGTTTCTCGATTACACGAGAAACGTTCAATAATACTGATCCACTAATACAGCTGCTTAACGCTGTGTAAGAATCCCGCTCCTGTTTACCATAAACAGAGTAAGGAGCGCGTGGATTGAAGCGAGTCAGACAACGCGACGAGCGTTGTCAAGTATTTACAGCCGAATTTCGGTCTCTGTTTGTTGCAGACGACCGAGACGCGAGCCGTAGTGGCCAAAGACCACGGCCAGGTTTTTTACGAGCCCGCTAACGGGCTCGGTTTTTCCTGGCGATTTTAAAATTATAAATTTCTTCCTTTTTGTTTTATTTAATCTTGTTTTTTTTATTAAATTTCAAACATTTTAAATAAACGGCCTAGTCGATTGACTAGGCGAAAGAAATTTACAGTGTACCGATTCACTTTCCCATACATTCCCACTCCCTCGTAATTCGGACTCAACGTTAAAGGGTGAGAGCGATAACAACTCGCACCTATTTTAACAAACTCCAACTAAGGTTTTAAAAGAATCGAAAACACCATATGAATTGTGGAAAAATAGAAAACCTAAATTAGAATACTTAAGAATTTTTGGTTCAACAGTATATGTACATAATAAAACTAGACAATCAAAATTCGAGAAAAAATCTTGGAAGGGCATTCTAGTTGGGTATGAACCAAATGGATATAAAGTATGGGACGTGGAAGGTGGTAAATTTGTTATAGTTAGAGATGTAATTGTAGATGAGACTAATTTTTTGATATCCAGGCCTGTAATAGTACAGCCTGAAGGGATTAATTCTGAAAACTCCCATAATAAAACCGATTTGGTATCCAGACCTATAGAAGTACAGTCTGAAATTGATTTCCTGACGTGCGGTCAAAATCAATAGAGTCTCAGAAATCTGATAGTAATAAATCAGATATATCGGAATCAATAACAATCGAGATAAGTAAAAATACCGAATTAGGTCATAGACACAATGAGTCTGTAATTGAAACAGATGTACAAGGCACTTCATCAAATAGTAACAAAAATAAAAGACAAATATCCCTGAATTAAGAAGGAGTGATAGGATCAAACATCGTTCACCTACATCGTACAAAGAGATTGATGAGTGGAATGATTACATTTTGTGTGCTCAATCTCTTATTTACAAAATTCCAGCCTCATATCATGAAATTGAGAATAAAGACGATAGAGTTCAGTGGGAACAAGCAGTCAAAGATGAAATTAATTCTCTGTTAATTAATAATGCTTGGACTTTAGTGCCAAGACCTGAAAATAAAAATATTATAGACTGTAGATGGGTATTTGTTATTAAAAACGACGAGTTTGGAAACCCATTAAAGTATAAAGCCCGTCTTGTTGCTAGAGGTTTCAGTCAAAAATATTTAATAGATTATGACGAAACATTTGCACCAGTTGCAAGAATATCAAGTTTCAGGTTCATAGTAGCATTTTCGAATCAATTTAATTTATTAATTCATCATATGGATGTAAAAACTGCTTTTCTGAATGGTATATTGAAAGAGGAAATATACATGAAAGTTCCCGAGGGAATTAAAAATAGAGATAATCAAGTCTGCAAATTAAACAAAGCAATATATGGTTTGAAGCAGGCAGCAAGATGCTGGTTTGAAATTTTTGATCAAACACTTAAAAGTAAAGGTTTTAAAAATTCCTTAGTAGATAGATGTATATATATTTTAGACAATGGAGAAGTAACAGAAAACATATACGTGGTACTTTATGTAGACGACCTTGTAATTGCCACAGCCAATATTGAAAGAATGAATAGCTTCAAAAATTATCTAATGAATAGATTTAGTATGGTAGATTTAAAGGATATTAAATTATTTCTGGGTATAAAAATAGAAAGGAGTGAAAATAAAATTTCCATGGTTTGAAAAAAACCTCGCCTAACGGTGGTCCGGATCGTGAGGGAAGGAACGTCAGGAAAAGAATACAGATTTCAATTTATTTTCGCTTAGTCGAATATCTCGACTAAGCCGTTTATTTTAATAAGTTGTGGAAACAAAAAACTTCTGTAAGAAGTTGTCTGCCCGGCCAGACACCGCTGCAGTTAATCTTGTTTTGTAAATCTGTAACAGAAAGAGACAAGAATAGGCGTTAAATACCTGACAACGTGACTCACGTCGGATGTCTTTCTCTTTCGCGTTCGCGCCTGGTTTGTGCTTGTCGCACCCAGGAGCGGGAATCTCAGTCGCCGCGATACGCGGCTATATTAGCGGACTGTATGTGTGAGAGCGTTCCCTTTAAATCGGGAATCGCTCGCTTATTGTTTCTTTCGACAAGATGCTAATTCCGCTATCTTTCCAGCCTGCTACTCTTGGTTGTCGTAGGAGGAGCGAACAGAGGGAGGTTGTAAGATTCCAACCGTCGCCCTTATCCTCGGCCCTTCACCGTCTGGTTATGTGCGTACGGGCACGGTGCGGTACCGGTTTGACAACGGCGCCCTTGGGCGGCTTACAGTTGCTCCGGATACCACGTTCTTTAGAATCGACGTCCTACGCACTGCGGCCGTACCAGGCGAGCGATTTTGGGACGTGATCTGATAATTTTGCCGTAAGCTGGGAGATCCTAGGTGTCCCGCGCTTCGGCTAGAAGACGGCGAATCCACTCAAGGGTATTTTATTTCTACCCTTGGTCTGTGGGTTCGTAACCGTTCGAAAAAACCAGTAATGATCGAGTTTATGACTCGATCCGTGGGGAGACGGTGGGTCCACCCAGGGGATTTTCAGTAAGCCCTGACCTGTGGAGCCGTCTGGCCCTTGGAAGCTCGAATAACTCGACGCTTTAATTTTATTATTACGTTTTGTCGCACTGAGCTAGATCGTGGATCTAGGAACTCGCGACAAAGCAGGCTAATTGTTGGAGAAGCTTCTCAACGAAGGGTCGAATAACTCGACCGATTCGGAGATTTTTAAAAACTTCTCGATATCGTGCTCGCTTATCGATATGCTCCTTTCAGTGGCTCGATAGCAAGTGACGGACGAGCACGAGTTGCCAAAAGTGTGCGCGTGAGAGGGGAATCCTTCGTCGCGTGGCGCTGCGTGGCGTCTCTCGTCCGTCTTTGTTTAATTTCTGATTGTCGTACCTTCTCTATGCCTGGGCGTTGAACTTGGCTTGTTCGAACTCGAACGTTACTTTATCGTTCGCGTGACTTTACAGAAAACCTCGAGAACCGTGTTTTCTGTCCTCTAATGTTTCGGATAGCGGTCGCGTCGACCTAGAATCTTCCTGGTCGGTCGCGTAACCGAAAACAAACCGGGTAACGAATTATTCCGGATTTCAATTAATTATCGCGTTTTAATCGATATTTAAACAATGAGTCAGAGTGCATATATTCAAACAATATTGAATAAATTCAATATGTCAGAATGTAAACCTGTTAGTACACCTCTTGAAAACAAGATAGATTATACAGCTCTAAACTCTAATGAAAAATATGATGCTCCGTGTCGGAATCTTGTCGGGTGTTTAATGTATGTGATGTTATGTACTCGGCCTGATTTGAGCACGACAGTTAGTATTTTAAGTAGATATTTAAATAAAAATAACAGAGCATTGTGGATATGTTTAAAAAGAGTGCTAAGATATCTTAAAGGATCAATTAATATTAAATTAACTTTTGTTCGAGGTAATTATAACAATATTTTAAGTGGTTATGTCGATTCTGATTGGGGAGGAAACGACAAAAATGATAGAAAAAGCACTACAGGTTATCTATTCAAATTGTTTGAACATTGTACTATTTGCTGGAATACAAGGAGACAGCTATCAGTTGCAGCCTCATCTACCGAGGCTGAATACATGGCACTTTTTGAAGCTGTTAAAGAAGCATTGTTAAAATAGGTGCGAGTTAATGTCGCTCTCACCCTTTAACGAGGTGTCCGAATTACGAGGAGTGGGAATGTGTGGGAAAGTGAATGGTACACTTGTAAATTTCTTTCGCCTAGTCTCTTGGACTAGGCCATTTATTTAAAAATTGAAAATTAAAAATAAAAACCAAAATTAAATAAACAAAAATAAGAAATTTATATTTAACCAAACAAAAAAAACCACCACCAGGAAAAAACGAGCTCGTTGGTGGGCTCGTAAAACCTGGCCGCGCCGTAGGCCACTACGGCTCTCGTCTCGGTCGTCTACAACAAAAGAGACCGAAATTTGGTTGAAAATATGTGACAACGCTCTTCGCGTTGTCTGACTCGCGTCAATCCACACGCTCCTGTCTCTGTTTATGATAAACAGGAGTGGGATTCCTTCACAGCGATACGCAACTGTGTTAGTGGACTGTATACTTAAACGTTTCTCGTGTGATCGAGAAACGTTCGACTGATTAAACGTTTCTCGTGTGATCGAGAAACGTTCGACTGCAGTTCTGGAAAATTTTATAACAGCAGATGGGGAAGACAAGATTTGAGCCTCGATCTTCCCACTGCTGCTAGCTTGAATTTTGGCTGGAGGTGACAACAGTTGGAGGTTGTAAGTCTCCAAAATTGTCCACTCCGTGATTCCGTGTCGTTTCCTGGTCCGTACAGGGCCGGTGTGATGCAAGCCCTTAACTGCGCTAGAAGCGTCTGAAGGTTAAGGTGCTTACACCACGGCGCCCTTTTGAACGTCGCTCTACGCCGAGTGTCCGTACACACTGGTGATGAGTGACCGACGTTCGAGCTAATCGAATTCAGCCGAGAGCACCCAGGGAATGCGCCGAATAAAGGCCCCTATGGGGGTGGTACTCAAACTGAGATTTCGACCCTCGGAAACGACAATCCCACTCAGGGTATACGCCAAAAGGCCCCTATCTGAGTGTTTGAATCGCACAAAAGTTCAAGGAAAACCGAGAAGTTTTTCTCGGTTCTCGTTGCACGACAGCTGATTACAGCGGTACGTGCCTTCCACGCAACGGTGGCGACAATCGAACACTATTTAAATGTTACGACGATTGTGATCAGCCACCGGTTGTTAATGTGGGAAATCGCTTTTGATTTGAAACAATCGACACAACGGTGGCGATAATCGAACACTATTGAAGTGCACACACGATTATGATCAGCCACCGGTTGTTCACTGTAAATTGTTTCAATACTGCGTTTTTCCAGAACGGTTCTGTACACACAACGATCACTAAACTCACGAAACCGTGAGGTACGAAATCCGACTAGGTTAATTCTTTCGAAATTTACCACAGTCTTAATCTCGTTCCGTTTCGGTTCTGTGGTGTAACTATACGATTAAACGAATTTAATTGCGCGTATATCGTGATCGCGGTGTTGGACTAGGTCGGCTTGGAAGAAGCGAACTCGTCGAGAACCAGATAGCAAGTGATTTTCGAGACAGACCTCTTATCCGCGATCGCGAGAGGGAAATTGTCTGTCTCGTTTTAATTTTGAATCCTCTCTGTTATTTCGGCGTAGTAACACCGGTTCTCATGGAACCGTTACTGGAGCCGATCGCGTGACTATTATCGAAGGTAAATTTGGATTTTTTCTACACGGTATTGCTCCCGAAGCAGGTTACGACGCAGAGAAGGCTCTGGAATGTCGCGAACACTGAGGACAACACCGTATAAGAAATGTCCCCTTTTTTCAATAGATCACGCGATAATGTAACCGCCGTTTCTTAATAACGAATTAACGCGTTATTTAAACATACCGCCCCCCTTGCACGGTCCGTGCAATGAAAAGAGAAGCGGTAATTCGCGGTCGCGATGCAGAGAGGATTTTGTTTTCGCTTAATTAATAAAATTAAGTTACTTACTTTGACGAGGTCGGCTGGCTGGCGTTCTGCTGCCCTTGCAGCAGCTGGAGGGACGTCAGGACCGCCCGTGTCACCATGTTATCCGGTGGCTGGTCCCCCTGGCGTTGTACCCCCGGCCTCTGCGCCCCCGCCTGGCGTTTGGCCTTCCGGCGTTGGCGGTTCCTTTTCGCGGACCTCCCCCGTGGCGGCTGCGGCTGCGGGGTCTGCACCGCTGGCCGCTTCCTAGCGGCTGCCGTCGGGCTGGAGGACGTCGGCGTGGGCGTTGGGTGGGCGACCGGCGTTGTCGGCTCTTTTCCGGGGTGGAAATTGCAGCCGACAAGCCGGCCGCCTTTGGCCCAGTTGAGGTCGAAATGACCTCCCTCCGCCGGGCAGCGGTATCTCCTGGTGGTCCAGGGGATGTGCCCTGGGACCCGGATCACTTCGGGCCCCAGATGCACATCATAGGTGGGCAGCTGCCCCCTGATGGCCTGTTGCGGAGGTGCCTCGGTGCTGCTGACCAGTGGTCCGGGTTCTGGGGCTGTGGAGGTCGAAGGCCTCACCTCCCCTCCTTCCGTTTCTGCCCCCTTTTTGGGGGCAAATACCTCCCCCAATTGGAGGAGGCGCCCGAATTGGACCTCCATCTCGGGGTCCATTCCTTCCGCACCCACTACCGTAACAACACTTTCGTCACTACTCATTGTGGTTTTTTTTTTTTTTTTTCTCGCCCGAGAATTTATCACGAACTGAACCGATCCGGCCCGGGGATCCTGCTTTTAAAGACGAGGATCTCGCGGAATCGGGGATCGCTCCCTTCCTCAATCCCAGACGGGAAGGTAAGGGTATGGTTCCCCTCTGTTCGTAATTCTCACCTGAGATATGTAGAACGTGTGAGACAACAACATGTTTGTATCTATTGTCTTTCTCGCTCTACTCTGTCTCCTTGGCATGCGGAATTCGGGATACCTTATGTCCCGATAGCGTCGTCCTTGTTTATTGACGACGCGGACTCTTCCACGGGCAATTTACACAGACGTGTGATCGGACGTGTGTAGGTAGACTTGGCCGTGCGTACTTTTACTACACGCACGTGCCTGTCTTTGCCCGGAAAAATTTCCTCTATCCGACCCATTTCCCATTGGTTTGGGGGGAGGAGAGGGTTTTGCACCAACACCAAATCGTTTGGTTTTAGCTGTGCGTGGGCGGTACGCCACTTGTAGCGATTCTGGAGGTCCGTGAGATAATCACGTGTCCAATGCCTCCAAAGTTGCTCATGGAATTTCTGAATCGCTCTCCAGCGTGTAAGGCGGGAAAGATTTTCAGTTTCCACTGACTCGACCGGAAGTGCATTTATAGGTGTTTAAATATCGCTTAAAATGCGAAAATTAATTTAAATCCGAAACAATTCGTTACCCGGTTTGTTTTCGGTTACGCGACCGACCAGGAAGATTCTAGGTCGACGCGTCCGCTATTCAAAATGTTAGAGGACAGAAAAACACGGTTCTCGAGGTTTTCTGCAAAGTCACGCGAACGATTAATTAACGTTCAATTTTGAAACAAGCGGTTCAAACGCCCGAGTTTAGAGAAGGTACGAAAACTCTATAATAGACAGAGACGGACGAGAGACACGGCGACAGCGCCGCGTGACGGAAGACTCTCCCCACTCACGCGCTCACTTTGGCAGCTCGTGCTCGTCCGTCACTCGCTATCAAACCACTGCCACGAGCACTTCGGTAACCGAACACGCTCAGCAGTCGAACAAACGAATAATTCGAGCAACCCGATCCGAGTCGAGTTCCTCGACTACCCTCGGAGTTGTGAAAGAAGTATTCACAAGTTAGCGTATCGAGCCAGTCGGTACCCGACCGAGCTCTGTAGAAAGACTTACAAATTCGGAATAGGCTTGAAGTAATTCGAGTGCTTCCGGGGAATCGATCCATAAACAGGTGTGGGAAGAAACCCTGAGTGGACTCAATCGTTTCCCCAGGGATAGAGGGCTTAGCTCATCCCAACTTATAGGTGCGAGGTTTTTCGCACCTTTCTTAGTGCACGACTCCATAATCCAGGTGTGGGAAGAAACCCTGAGTGGAATCATCGTGCACTAGAGGAACGAGATACAAAATTCGTCCTCCAATTGGCTGTCAGAAACGGCTTCGAACCCACCATACAGGAGTGAATAATACCGTGGGTGGATTTGCCGTCTTCCAGTCGAAGCGGGACACTTTTTTAAACCCCAGCTATCGGCGAAAGCTAGGACACGTTCAAACATCTCCAGGGAGTACGTTACCTGTGCGTAGGACGGAGCATCCGACAAAGCAACGTGGTCTCAGGCACAACCGTAAGTCGACCTAAGGGCGCCGTTGACAAGCCTGCACCACACAGTGCCGTACGCACTTACGAAGGCGGTGAAGGGCCGGGGACCGGCTGAAAGGTTGGAGCCTTACAACCTCCCTTCGATCACCTTTCCTGCGACAGTCATAAAACCAAAGTCTGAAATTGCAGTCAGAATTGCAGTCGTGACGAGCAGAAATCTCGTACACGACAATAATAAGCAAGCGATTCCCGATCTAACGGGAACGCTCACATATACAGTCCACTAGCTTAGCTGCGCATCGCGGCGGCTGAGATCCCCGCTCCTGGGTGCGACAAGCACAGACCAGACGAGCGCGGAAGAAAGTAAGACACACAGCGTGATTCACGTTCACAGGTATTTAACGCCTATTCGTGTCTCTTTCTGTTACAGGTTTACCAAACAGGATTAGCTGCAGCGGCGTCTGGCCGGGCAGACAAATCATTATATAATTTTAGTTGTCAAACCGATCAAAATAAACGGCTTAGTCGAACCCTTCGACTAAGCGAAAATTAAAATTAAAATCTGTATTCTTTTCACGACGTTCCTTCCCTCACGATCCGGACCACCGTTAGGCGAGGTTTTTTCAAACCTACTCCCCCTAACAATAGGGCTTCCGATCAAGAAGTGGCCCGGTGTGAGAGGCGCATAATCCTCAGGGCTATCGCTTAAAGCGGCGATCGGTCGAGAATTTAAGCTCGCTTCGATCTTGCAGAGTAATGTCTGCATTTCTTCGCTTGTTGGCGCGAATTCGCCGAGAATGCGTTTGAGGTGATGTTTCACCGATTTCACACCGGCCTCTTGCATACCGCCGAAATGGGGTGCACTAGGTGGATTAAATTTCCACTTAATATCCCTTTGGCCGCACTTATTGCGCATTTCCGGTGTATTGTACACGATATTGAAATGTTCTCGCAATTCTCGATCCGCACCGACGAAATTCGTTCCGTTATCACTGAACATGCAGGACGGAACTCCTCGACGGGCTATAAATCGATCTAAGGCAGCCAAAAATGCACTTGTTGTGTAATCATGCACGAGTTCGATATGCACGGCTCTCGTAGCAAAGCAGACGAATACTGCGATATATGCTTTGTGAGCCGTTTTTCCGCGTCCGGCGGAGTCACGGACCCGAAATGGTCCTGCGTAATCGACTCCGCAGTTCGAAAACTCGTGCAGCGCGGCTGCGTTCCGGAATTAAATCCTGCATTATCTGCGTGGAGGCGTTTGCTTGCCATCTCACGCATCGAATGCAATTATGGATGACCGTACGCGCCGCATTACGACAACCGATGATCCAAAATTTTTGTCTCACCGTGTACATGGTTAATTGCAAACCCCGTGCAACGTATCAACGTGGCATTGCCTGATTATCATGTTAGAAACATGATGCTTTGGCAGAATTATCGGGTGTTTTGTTTCCCATGCAATTGCTGCATTCTCCAGCCGTCCACCCACTCTCAAGACGTCTTTGTCGTCGAGAAAAGGGTTTAGGCTTTTTAACGGAGACTTTGCAGGAATTCCCTTCTGCTTTTTCAAGCTTTGGTACTCCTCCGCAAAGTGCATGCGTTGCAGGTAGCGCACAATTCTTTCTGCTGCACGCTGTAATTCCGGCGCTTCCACGATTTTGGCATCGAATGACCGTCGCTCGCCCTCCCACGTCTTCCTTAATCGAAGACAGTAGGCGGTTACGCGAAGTAGCTTACTCCATTTGGAAAATCGGAATACAAAATCCCATTCCTTTTCCGGAGTTGCTACGAGGGTATGCGATACGCGTTTACCCTCCTCGGTCTCGATCGAAACAGGCGTTTTTGGCCAATTTTCTCTCGTTTTCCGAAGCCACGTCGGGCCTGAAATCCAGAGCTCTGACTGAAGGAGTTCCGCCGCGTCGACCCCACGCGAATTTAAATCCGCAGGGTTCGATCGCGTGGGAACATGATTCCATTCAGCGTTCGGGAGAATCGTCTGGATTTTCGACACGCGGTTGGCGATTACAACCTTCCATGTCGAGGCGTGCTTCCTTAACCAAGTTAGTGCAATCATGGAATCTGTCCAGCAGATTATGCGGTCCACCTTTATTGAGAGGGACCGCTTCACGTGCAACACCAGCTCGGAAAGGAGTACAGCCCCGTTCAATTCCAGAACGGGGATGGACTGCGTTTTGATCGGAGCGACTCGCGTTTTTGCCATTAGCAACGTCGTAAAAACTTCGTTGCTTATCGTCGTCACGCGTAAATACGTGACGGCCGAATAGGCCGCGAGCGAGGCGTCGCAGAAACCATGCAATTCTATTGACACCGTATCAGCTCCGTAACGTATCCATCTGGGAATTTTTAATTCCTTTAAGCTGCTCAAATCCGTACAAAACGCGTTCCACGTTTTTTGCGTATTCGCGGAGATTTGATCGTCCCACTGGATTTTCTCCAGCCACTGAGACTGCATCAAAATCTTTGCGCGAATTACAACCGGCGATAGCCAGCCGAGCGGATCGAAGAGCTTGGCAATCTCCGAAAACAAATTTCTTTTTGTCATCGGTGTTGCCGACGGTTGGAACCGTTGGAGATTGAAATAGAAATAATCTCCAGACGGTATCCATCGTAAACCGAGCACCTTTAGTTCGGAGTCATCGAACAAAGTGAGGTCTACTGCGTGGGAGTGAGAGCTGTGGGGGATATTTCGCAATAATTGTGGCGAATTTCCTGTCCACTTTCTCAGCTGAAACCCACCTCCTTGCAGGAGCTCGCATACTTGCGTACGGATTTTCTCCAGCAAGGATTTATCTGGTGCTCCCATGAATACATCGTCGACGTAAATGTCCTTCTCGAGGATCGGAGCGGCAAGCGGAAATTTCTTTCCGTCCTGCTCCTTTAACTCGAGAAGGGTACGCATCGACAGGTATGGGGCGCACGCCGTTCCGTATGTGACGGTATTTAATTCGAACGCTGTCAGCTGTTCGTTTTCGGGTGCACTCCATACAATGCATTGGAAACGACGATCCTCTGGGGCGACGAGAATCTGTCGAAACATCTTCTCGATATCGGCCACCAGCACGTATTCGTACAAACGCCATCCCGTTAATACCGAGGTAATGTCGTTTTGTAATTTTGGACCTACGTGAAGGATGTCGTTTAGGGAGCGTCCACCTGCCGTTCTGCTGGTCACATTGAATACGACCCGCAGTTTGGTGGTCGCGCTGTCCGTACGAATGACCGCTCGGTGCGGAATATAGAGTCTAGTTTGGTCAATGGGCTTTATGCGCGTCATATGACCTAACGACTCATACTCCGCTAGAAACTCTGCGTATTCTTTACCGAGGGTCGGGTTCGTGTCCAGTTTCCTCCTCAGCCTTGTGAGAGCAGAGAGCGCGATGTGGAATGAATTTCCCAACGCCTCCTCCGGTCTCGGGTAATTGAGGGGTAGTCGGACTACAAACCGACCTGTTTCGTTACGGGTAACGGTTTTTTGGAAGAATTCTTCGCATTCCTCCTCTGCTTTAGTGCGCATGGAGGTTGCGGGAATTTCTTCCATTTCCCAGAACTTTCGAACCGCTTGATCCAGCGTTTCGAGTACGGTGCAGTGCAGTGTCCGCACCGTGTTCTGAGCGCCGCCCCCTGCTTCTATCGGCCCGGATATTACCCAGCCGAATGCAGTTTCTTGGGCGATGGGACCTGCGTCGGTTCCGCGACGGAAACCGGATCGCATAATCTGCGCATACAGGTCCGCGCCGATCAAAACTTCAATGGTTTGATCAGACGTGGGGTCGGGGTCGGCGAGCGGTAGGTCATGGAACGCTTTGTTACCGAGCGTTCCTACCGATGGAGTCGCGTATGTCGTGATTTGAGACACGACATACGCATCTACCTCACACATCGGTTTCCTACCGTCTCTTTCGCCTAAACTCAGTCTGACACTATATTTGATCGATTGGGTTCGGTCACCCCCTAAGCCCGTCACCGTGGCTGGGGTTTTCCTCCGCGCGAGCTTAAGGTCATTGACCAAGTTCGCGGCTATGAAGGAAGTTTCCGATCCCTGATCAAGTAACGCGCGCGCGATTCGCGACGCACCATTCTTGCCGAATACTCGTACACGAGCTGTCGCTAAAAGCACTGGCCTCGGTGCGCCTGTACCGAGAGCGGTACAGTGCGATGTCGAGGCGGGTGTCGTTTTAGCACTCGCCGAGTGATTGGCCTTCGGCCTCGGTTTCGTAGGCCGGCGGGATGGGGCGTTTGAAAGCCTCTCCTCACGGTTGCCGTACTCAGGTTTTGGTATCGGCTGATTCCGCTGAGGTTCCCGTTCTTGTTCGAAATGCAGCAGGGGATGATGCATCCCGCCGCACTTCGTACATGCCGTGGAACTCCTGCATTTCGTCACCGTGTGGGTGGTGCCCAAGCATTGTAAGCACCACCGTCGGTGTCTAACATATTGACTGCGCATTTTTGCAGTCAATAGCCCGAAATGGTTGCAGTTCGTCAAACCGTGCGGCCCGTTACAGAACCCGCACGGTTTCGTGGCCGGTTTTCCAACATGCCTAACGTTGTCTGAATCCGTTTCCCTTGGCTTTTCAGCCTGGACGTGTTCCATGACAACGTTGTGGCTTCTCACGTTTCTCGAAGCGGTGCCGTTATCGCGCACCGAGCTTCGATTGTGCGTGGGTTTTGTTGGAAGCCCCAGCGCGGCTTTTCTGCGCTCCTCGTTCATTGAGAGCAAGGCACGTGACCGTTTGTCGACGAACTTCCTTACGTCCTCGAACGTAGGATATTCGGACGAGAGGTCTAGCGTTTTTTGCCATTCCAGCTCCATTTCCGGGGTGAAATGTTGCTTCACCCAATGAGCGAGGAGCCAATCTCGTTGCTGTTCCGGTGTACCCTTGGTATCCAGAACAGCAATGGCTTGGGTGCAACCCACGGTCACTTGTTGCATGCTGGTCAAGTCATTCATATCAATAGGCTTCAGATATAAAAGCTTGTCCAACAGCTTTCCAGTGACTAAGAGTGGTAGGCCGAATTCGTTCTTCAGCCTCGCCCACGCTTCCGTGAAGTTGCGACCCACTACTGGAAGGGAAGCAACGGTTGCAGCAGCCGGCCCCTCAAGGCAGGCGTTTAAAAAATACAACCGTTGGATGTCTCCCAGTGCAGCATTATTAATTACCCCGGTGGTAAACAGATCCTCGAAATGTTCCCATTCACGAGGATCACCACCGAATTTGGGTATTCGCTGCTTGGGGAGCTCGATCGGTACGTTGCAATGCTCGACCGACACCGCTGCGGCTTTGTCAGCGGTAAGTCGGTCAATTTCCGTGCTTACGAAATCCACGAAATCTTGGAAATCGTTCTCGGCGGTCAAGATAACATTCTGTTTGAAGAAATCATGACTCTGCCTTTGCGCCGGTTTTAGAAGCTTGCGGGCCTCTGAGTACCGATCGTTTATCTCCTTCCATATAGTTTTGGCATATTCGAGCTTTTCCTCGAGAAGCCTCACCGAGTAATTCGCTCTGCCTGTTTTTTTCAGGTTAGTACCCAACTTGCTAAGGCGGTGGTGAATTTCGCACATAGTTTCTATGTGCTCATCAACCTCCGTCCACGTGGGTTCTTTAGCCACGGCCATTGTTGGGTTTATCGAGGATTAATCAGCTCGAACTAACCTCTTACGTGGATATTCGTCACGTGTAAGAGTGTGTACCTTTCCCTATTCCACTCAACCTCGTGTAAATCCGCCTCGAAGGACCTTTTGTTAAAATAGGTGCGAGTTATTGTCGCTCTCACCCTTTAACGAGGTGTCCGAATTACGAGGGAGTGGGAATGTGGGGGAAAGTGAATGGTACACTTGTAACTTTCTTTCGCCTAGTCAAGCGACTAGGCCGTTTATTTAAAATTTGAAATTTAATAAAAAAAAACAAAATTAAATGAAACAAAAAGAAAGAAATTTAAATTTTTATAAAATAAACCACCACCAAAAGAAACCGGGCCGCGCCTCAGGCCACTACGGCTCTCGTCTCGGTCTTCTGCAACAAAAGAAACCGAAATTTGGTTGAAAATATGTGACAACGCTCGTCGCGTTGTCTGACTCGCGTCAATCCACACGCTCCTGTCTCTGTTTATGATAAACAGGAGCGGGATTCCTTCACAGCGATACGCAACTGTGTTAGTGGACTGTATACTTAAACGTTTCTCGTGTGATCGAGAAACGTTCGACTGATTAAACATTTCTCGTGTGATCGAGAAACGTTCGACTGATTAAACATTTCTCGTGTGATCGAGAAACGTTTGACTGCAGTTCTGGAAAATTTTTATAACAGCAGATGGGGAAGACAAGATTTGAGCCTCGATCTTCCCACTGCTGCTAGCTTGAATTTTGGCTGGAGGTGACAACAGTTGGAGGTTGTAAGTCTCCAAAATTGTCCACTCCGTGATTCCGTGTCGTTTCCTGGTCCGTACGGGACCGGTGTGATGCAAGCCCTTAACTGCGCTAGAAGCGTCTGAAGGTTAAGGTGCTTACACCACGGCGCCCTTTTGAACGTCGCTCTACACCGAGTGTCCGTACACACTGGTGATGAGTGACCGACGTTCGAGCTTAATCGAATTCAGCCGAGAGCACCCAGGGAATGCGCCGAATAAAGGCCCCTATGGGGGTGGTACTCAAACTGAGATTTCGACCCTCGGAAACGACAATCCCACTCAGGGTATACGCCAAAAGGCCCCTATCCGAGTGTTTGAATCGCACAAAAGTTCAAGGAAAACCGAGAAGTTTTTCTCGGTTCTCGTTGCACGACAGCTGATTACAGCGGTACGTGCCTTCCACGCAACGGTGGCGACAATCGAACACTATTTAAATGTTACGACGATTGTTATCAGCCACCGGTTGTTAATGTGGGAAATTGCTTTTGATTTGAAACAATCGACACAACGGTGGCGATAATCGAACACTATTGAAGTGCACACACGATTATGATCAGCCACCGGTTGTTCACTGTAAATTGTTTCAATACTGCGTTTTTCCAGAACGGTTCTGTACACACAACGATCACTAAACTCACGAAACCGTGAGGTACGAAATCCGACTAGGTTAACTCTTTCGAATTTACCACAGTCTTAATCTCGTTCCGTTTCGGTTCTGTGGTGTAACTACACGATTAAACGAATTTAATTGCGCGTATATCGTGATCGCGGTGTTGGACTAGGTCGGCTTGGAAGAAGCGAACTCGTCGAGAACCAGATAGCAAGTGATTTTCGAGACAGACCCTCTTATCCGCGATCGAGTGATGGAAGATTGTCTGTATCGTATTAATCTTGTATCCTATCTTTTATTTCGGCGTAGTAACACCTTTTCTAATTGAACCGTTACTGGGCCTATCGCTTTACTTTGATTGTAGGTAAATTTGGATGTTTTCTACACGGTATTGCTCCCGAAGCAGGTTACGACGCAGAGGAGGCTCTGGAATGTCGCGAACACTGAGGACAACACCGTATAAGAAGTGTCCCCTTTTTTCTATAGATCACGCGAGAATTTAACCGCCGTTTCTTAATAACGAATTAACGCGTTATTTAAACAGTACTAGTTTTCGAAATATAGACGAAAAACCGCCGCCGCCGATCGGTACGCCGGTCGATGCGTAGCACCGCTCGAGTCGAGCGCCCGCCCGAACGGCCTGTTCCAACCTAAAGTGAAAAAAACCTGTAACTTCCTTAATAATTGAGCTAGAACCAAAAATAAACACGCTATCCTATAGGAAAAAATTCGGGGATCACGATGCCGTCGTTAAAATCGTAGGTCGTCGTGCTCGTTTCCGAGAAACGGAAAAAAAAATTCTCAAAATTCGAGGAAAAAAAAAACAACCATTCCACCGCGTAGACAACGTACAGCTGCACAAGTTTCGTATAAACGAAAATACGCGTTGACGTGCTCGTTTTCGAGTTAATGGCGAAAAACGACCAAAAGCGATCGGTCCGGCGGTCGACGCGCGCAACGAGTCAAAGTCCCTCCGGCTCCGAATGATCGCTCCGGCGGTAAATACCGTCGTAGGGCAAAAACTCGACACGCTATCCTGTGGAAAAAAATTCAGGGATCACGATGCCGTCGTTAAAATCGTAGGTCGTCGTGCTCGTTTCCGAAAAACGAAAAAAAAAATTCTCAAAATTCGAGGAAAAAAAAGAACAACCGTTCCACCGTGTAGACGACGGGGAACTGCACATGTTTTGTATAAACGAAAATATTCGTTAACGACTTCGTTTCCGAGAAACAGAAAAAAAAGTTCTCAAAATTCGAGGAAAAAAATAACAACCACTCCACCGCGTAGACAACGTACAGCTGCACAAGTTTCGTATAAACGAAAATACGCGTTGACGTGCTCGTTTTCGAGTTAATGGCGAAAAAACGGCCAAAAGCGATCGGTCCGGCGGTCGACGCGCGCAACGAGTCAAAGTCCCTCCGGCTCCG
Source organism: Colletes collaris (assembly GCA_030068185.1). Lineage (NCBI taxonomy): Eukaryota > Metazoa > Arthropoda > Insecta > Hymenoptera > Colletidae > Colletes > Colletes collaris. The sequence continues at coordinate 64,584 of JASGYR010000156.1, read as the reverse complement.
AATGATCGCTCCGGCGGCAAATACCGTCGTAGGGCAAAAACTCGACACGCTATCCTGTGGGACAAAATTCAGGGATCACGATGCCGTCGTAAAATCGTAGGTCGTCGTGCTCGTTTCCGAGAAACGGAAAAAAAATTCTCAAAATTCGAGGAAAAAAAAACAACCGTTCCACCGTGTAGAGGACGGGGAACTGCACATGTTTTGTATAAACGAAAATATTCGTTAACGACTTCGTTTCCGAGAAACAGAAAAAAAATTCTCAAAATTCGAGGAAAAAAAAAAACAACCATTCCACCGCGTAGACGACGGGGAACTGCACATGTTTTATATAAACGAAAATATTCGTTGACGTGCTCGTTTTCGAGTTAATGGCGAAAAACGGCCAAAAGCGATCGGTCCGCCGGTCGACGCGCGCAACGAGGCAAAGTCCCTCCGGCTCCGAATGATCGCTCCGGCGGTAAATACCGTCGTAGGGCAAAAACTCGACACGCTATCCTGCGGAAAAAATCCAGGGATCACGATGCCGTCGTTAAAATCGTAGGTCGTCGTGCTCGTTTCGAAAACGGAAAAAAATTCTCAAAATTCGAGGAAAAAAAAAACAACCGTTCCACCGTGTAGACGACGGGGATCTGCACATGTTTTGTATAAACGAAAATATTCGTTAACGACTTCGTTTCCGAGAAACAGAATAAAATACTCTCAAAATTCGAGGAAAAAAAAAACAACCATTCCACCGCGTAGACAACGTACAGCTGCACAAGTTTCGTATAAACGAAAATACGCGTTGACGTGCTCGTTTTCGAGTTAATGGCGAAAAACGGCCAAAAGCGATCGGTCCGGCGGTCGATGCGCGCAACGAGTCAAAGGCCCTCCGGCTCCGAATGATCGCTCCGGGGGTAAATACCGTCGTAGGGCAACAATTCGACACGCTATCGTGTGGAAAATTTAGACTGCCGTGATGCCGTCGTTAAAATCGTAGGTCGTCGTGCTCGTTTCGAGAAACGGAAAAATTCTCAAAAATTCGAGGGAAAAAAAACCATTCCACCGCGTAGACAACGTACAGCTGCACAAGTTTACTGTATAAACGAAATACGCGCTGACGCGCCGTTTCGGAGCACGGCGAAAAACGACTAAAAGCGATCGGTCCGGCGGTCGACGCGCAACGAGTCAAAGTCCTCTCCGGCCCCGAATGACGCTCCGGGCGGTAGATACTGCCGTAGGGGCGAAACTCGTACGCTATCCTGTGGAAAAATTCAGGATCAGCTGATGCCGTCGTTAAAATCGTAGGTCGTCGCCTCGTTTCCGAAACGAAAAAATTCTCAAAATCTGAGGAAAAAGAACCGTTCCACCGTCAGACGATGAACTGCACATGTTTTGTATAAACTAAAATTTTCTTTAACGACTTCGTTTCCGGAGAAACAGAAAAAAGTTCTCAACCTGAGGAAAAATAAACAACCACTCCACCGCCATGCAGACAACGCATAGCCGCACAAGCTTCGCATAAACGAAAATACGCGCTGACGTGCCTCGCTCGAGTTAATGGCGAAAACGGCCAAAAGCGATCGGTCCGGCGGGTCGACGCGCTAAACGAGTCAAAGTCCTCTCCGGTCTGAATGAGGGGCGGCAAATACCGTCGCATGGCAAAACTCGATACGCTATCGTGTGGAAAAATTTAGGATCACGATGCTCGTTAAATCGTAGGTCGTCGTGCCTGTCCCCCGAGAAACGGAAAAATTTCAAAAATTCGATGAAAAAAAAACAACCGTCCCACCGTGTAGACGACGGGGAACTGCACATAAATTCTGTATAAACGAAAATATTCGTTAACGACTTCGTTTCGCGAAACAGAAAATCCGGCGGTTCCACCGCGTAGATAACGTCTAGTTGCACCAGTTTCGTATAAAACGAAAATACGCGCGACGTGCCTGTTTTCGAGTTAATGGCGAAAAAACGGCTAAAAGCGATCGGTCTCGGCGGTCGACGCGCGCAATGATCGCTCCGGCGGTAGATACCGTTGTGGGGGCAAAAACTCGACTACGCTATCCTGTGGAAAAAATTCAGGGATCACGATGCCGTCGTTAAAATCGTGAGTCGTCGTGCTCGTTTCCGAAAAACGAAAAAATTCTCAAAATTCGAGGAAAAAAAGAACGCCGTTCCACCGTGCTTAGACGACGGGAACTGCATATTTTGTATAAACGAAAATATTCGTTAACGACTTCGTTTCGAGAAACAGAAAAAAAGTTCTCAAATTCGAGGAAAAAATAACAACCACTTCCACCGCGTAGACGATTTTGAACGGTACAGCTGCAGTTTCGTATAAACGAAAATACGCGTTGACGTGCTCGTTTTCGAGTTAATGGCGAAAGAACGGCCACAAAGCGATCAGTCCGGCGGTCGACGCGCGCAACGAGGTCAAAAGTCCCTCCGGCTCCGAATAGTCCTCCCGGCGGCAAAATACCGTCGTATGGCAAAATCTCGACGCACGCTATCGTGTGGGAAAAAAATTTATGGATCACGATGCCGTCGTTAAAATCGTAGGTCAATGTCGTGCTCGTTCCGAGAAACGAAAAAATTCCTCAAAATTCGATGAAAAAAACACCCGTCCCACCGTGTAGACTACGGGTACCTGCACCTGTTCGGTTTAAACGAAATTTTTCGTTATCGCCTTCGGTTCCGCGAAACACAAAAAAAATTTCTCAAAATTCGCGGAAAAAAAAAACAACCGTTCCACCGCGTAGACAGCGTACAGTTGCACCAAGTTTCGTATAAACGAGTAAATACTGGCAAGCGTTGACGTGCTCGTTTTCGAGTTAATGGCGAAAAACGGCCAAGCGATCGGTCCGGCGGTCGACACGCGCAACGAGTCAAAGTCCCTCCGGCCCGAATGATCGCCCGGCGGCAAACATCCGGCGGTCGACGCGCGCAACGAGTCAAAAATCCTCGACACGCCGATCCTGCTCCGGACAGTAAATACCGTCGTAGGGCGAAATCTGGACGATGCCGTCTGTGGAAAAAATCGTAGGTGCCGTCGTGCTCGTTGTCCGAGAAACGGATAAAAATTCTCAAAATTCGAGGGAAAAAAAAACAACCGTTCCTACCGCGTAGAGGACGGGAACTGCAATATTGTTTTGTATAAACGAAAATACGCGTTGACTTATTCGTTAACGACTTCGTTTGGCGAGAAACAGCCAAAAGCGATTCGGTCAAATTCGGAGCGCAAAAACAACCATTCCACCGCGTAGACGACGCGGGGAACTGCACATGTTTTATATAAACGAAAATATCTGCCGACGCCGCTCGAGTTAATGGCGAAAACGGCCAAAGCGGGATCGCCTGTGGTCCGCCGGTCGGTAGTCCTCCGGCCTGAATGATTGCCCGCAACACGTCGTAGAGGCAAGAGGAAATCTGGACACACGCTATCCCTGAGGGAAGAAATTCCCAGGGATCCACGATGCCGTCGTTAAAATCGTAGGTCATCGTACTCGTTTCGTTTCCCGAAGAAACGGAAAAAATTCTCAAAATTGAGGAAAAAAAACGACCGTTCGACCATGTGGTAATGACAGGATCTGCACATGTTTTGTATAAAACGAAAACATTCGTTAACGACTTCGTTTCGAGAAACAGAATAAAGTTCTCAAAATTCGAGGAAAAAATAGCAACCATTCCACCCGCGTAGACAACGTACAGCTGCACAAGCCTCTTTGCATAAACGAAAATGCCATTACGTTGACGTGCGCTCGTTTTCGAGTTAATGGCGAAAAAACGACAAAAGCGATCGGTCCGGCGGGTCGATGCGCGCAACGAGTCAAAAGTGCGCTCCGGCTCCGATAGTCGCTCCGGCGGTAAATACCGTCGTAGGGCAAAACTCGACACGCTATCCTGTGGGACAAAATTCAGGGATCCACGATGCCGTCGTAAAATCAATGAGTCGTCGTGCTCGTTTCCGAAACGGATAAAATTCCTCAAAATTCGAGGGAAAAAAACAACCATTCCACCGCGTAGGGACGGGGAACTGCACATGTCGTTAAAATCGTAGGTATTCGTTAACGTGCTCGTTTCCGAGAATGGAAAAAAATTCTCAGGAAGTGTCGAGGAAAAAAACAACCAAAATTCCATCGCGTAGACAACGGGAACTGCGTACAAAGTTTCGTATAAACGAAAATATTCGCTGACGTGCCTCGTTTTCGAGGTTAATGGCGAAGAACGACCAAAAAGCGATCGGTCCGGCCGGGTCGACGCGCGCGCAACGAGGCAAAGTCCCTCCGGCTCCGGAATGACTGCTCCGGCGGTAAACACCGTTGTAGGGCAAAAACTCGACACGCTATCCTGTGGAAAAATTCCAGGGATCACGATGCCGTCCGTTAAAATCGTAGGTCGTCGTGCCTCGTTTCAGTGGAAAAAAAATTCTCAAAATTCGAGGAAAAGAACAACCGTTCCACCGTGTAGACGACGGGGGAATCTGCACATGTTTTGTATAAACGAAAATATTCGTTAACGAGACTTCGTTTCCCGGAGAAACAAAATAAAAGTACTCTCAAAATTCGAGGAAAAAAAAATAACCATTCCTAACCGCGTAGACAACGTACAGCTGCACAAGTTTGCATAAAGCGAAAATACGCGTTGACGTGCTCTGCTTTCGGAGTTAATGGCGAAAAACGGCCAAAGCGATCGGTCCGGCGTGTCGATCGGCGCGCAACGAGTCAAAGGCCCTCCGGTCTCCGAATGATCGCTCCGGCGGCAATACCGTCGTATGGCAAAACTCGATACGCATCCTGTGGGACAAAATTCAGGATCACGATGCCAATGTAAAATCGTGTAGGTCGTCGCCTGCTCTGAGAAACGATAAAAATTCTCAAAATTGAGGGAAAAACAACCGTGCCACCGTGTAGAGGACTGGGAACTGCACATGTTTTGTATAAACGAAAATAGATTCGTTAACGACTGCTCTGTTTCCCGAGAAACAGAAAAAAAATTCTCAAAATTCGAGGAAAAAAAAACTATCTCCACCGCGTAGACGACGGACAGCTGCACATGTTTTATATAAACGAAAATATCGCGTTGACGATGCCTCGTTTTCGAGTTAATGGCGAAGACGGCGAAAGCGATCGGTCCGGCCGGTCGACGCGCGCAACGAGGAAAAGTCCACTCCGGCTCCGAATGATCGCTCCGGCGGTAAATACCGTCGCAGGGCAAAAAAAAACTCGACACACGCTATCCTGCGGAAAAAAATTCCAGGATCACGATGCCGTCGTTAACCTCGTAGGTCGTCGTGCCTGCGTTTCCGAGAAAAACGGAAAAAAAAAATTCTCAAAATTGAGAAGAACAACCGTTCCACCAAAATCGCCCAGACGACGGGATCGCACATGTATTTTGTATAAACGAAAATATTCGTTAACGACTGCGTTTCTGGAGAAACAGAATAAAAGTACTCTCAAAATTCGAGGAAAAAAAATAACAACCATTCCACCGCGTAGACAACGTACAGCTGCACAAGTTTCGTATAAACGAAAATACGCGTTGACGTGCTCGTTTTCGAGTTAATGGCGAAAAACGGCCAAAAGCGATCGGTCCGTCGGTCTCCGCGCGCAACGAGTCAAAGGCCCTCCCGGCTCCGAATGATCGCTCCGGCGGTAAATACCGTCGTATGGCGAACAATTCGACACGCTATCTGTGCGGGACAAAATTTAGGATCACGATGCCGTCTTAAAAATCGTAGGTCGTCGTGCTCGTTTCCGATAAACTGATAAAAAATTTCTCAAAATTCGATGAGAAAAAAAGCAACCGTCCCACCAGCGTAGACGACGGGAACTGCACATGTTCTGTATAAACGAAAATATTCGTTAACTGACTTCGTCGCGAAACGAAAAAAATTCTCAAAATTCGAGGAAAAAAAAACAGCCGTTCCACCGCAGTAGACAACGTCCAGTTGCACTGCACATGTTTCGTATAACGAAAATATTCGCGTTGACGTGCTCGTTTTCGGGAGGTTAATGGCGAAAAACGGCGAAAGCGATCGAAGTCTGGCCGGGTCGACGCGCGCGCAACGAGTCAAAGTCCCTCCGGCTCCGAATGATCATCCGGCGGTAAATACCGTCGTAGGGCAAAATCACGACACACCTATCCTGTGGAAAGAATCCAGGGAATCACGATGCCGTCGTTGGAAATCGTAGGTCGTCGTGCTCGTTTCCGAGAAACGGAAACGAAAAAAAAACAACCGTTCCACCGTGTAGACGACGGGATCTGGACATGTTTTGTATAACAACCGTTAACCCACTTCGTTTCCGAGAAACAGAATAAAATACTCTCAAATTCGAGGAAAAAAACAACCATTCCACCGCGTAGACAACGTACAGCTGCACGGATTTCGTATAAACGAAAATACGCGTTGACTTGCTCGTTTTCGAGTTAATGGTGAAAACGGCCAAAAGCGATCCGGTCCGGGCGGTCGACGCGCGCAACGAGTCAAAGTCCCTCCGGCTCCGAATGATCGCTCCGGGGGTAAATACCGTCGTAGGGCGCAATTCCGACACGCTATCTCGTGAGGGAAAATCAGGGATCATTGATGCCGTCGTTAAAATCGTAGGTCATCGTACTCGTTTCCGAGAAACGGAAAAAATTCTCAAAAATTCGAGGAAAAAAAAAGCAACCGTTCCTGACCGTGTAGACGACGGGAACTGTACACATGTTTTGTATAAACGAAAATATTCTGTTAACGACTCTGTTTCCGAGAAACAGAAAAAAATTCTCAAAATTCGAGGAAAAAAAAACAGCCACTTCCACCGCGTAGACAACGTAATAGCCAGTTACTTCAGTTTCATGTATAAACGAAAATACGCGTCGACTTGCTCGTTTTCGAGTTAATGGCGAAAAACGGCCAAAAGCGATCGGTCCGGCGGTCTACGCGCGCAACGAGGTCAAAGTCCCTCCAGCTCCGAACGATCGCTCCGGCGGGTAAATACCGGCGTCGAGGCAAAACTCGACACGCCATCATCCCGTGGTGACCAGGGATCACGATGCCGCCGTGCTAAAATCGTTGGTCGTCGCCTGCTCGAGAAACGAAAATTCTCACATTCGAGGAAAAAAAAAAAAAAAAAAAAAACCGTTCCACGATGCCGTCCGTGCTCGAAAATATTCGTTAACGACAACGTTTCCGAAAACAGAAAATTCTCAAAATTCGAGGAAAAAAGAAAAAAACCGTTCCACCGCTAGCAGACAACACAGGAACTGCAATGTTTCGCAGCATAAACGAAAATACGCGTTGACTTGCTCGTTTTCGAGCACGGCGAAAATTCGGCCAGTGATCGGTCCGGCGGTCGACGCGCGCGGCAACGAGGTCAAAGTCACTCCGGCTTCGAATGATCGCTCCGGCGGTAAATACCGTCGTAGGGCCAAAATCTGGACACGCCATCCTGTGGAAAAACTTCCAGTGGATCACGATGCCGTCATTAAAATCGTAGGAAGTCGTCGTGCCTCGTTTCGAGAATCGAAAAAATTCTCAAAATACGAGGAAAAAAAAAAACAACCGTTCCACTGTAGCGGAGACGACGGGGAACTGCATGTTTTGTATAAACGAAAATATTCGTTAATGACAACGTTTCCGAAAAAAACAGGAAAAAAGATTCTCAAAAATCGAGGAAAAAAAACACAACCCTTCCACCGCGTAGACAACGTACAGCATCAAAATTTTCGTATAACCGAAAATACGCGTTGACGTGCTCGTTTTCGAGTTAATGGCGAAAAACGGCCAAAAGCGATCGGTCCGGCGGTCTACGCGCGCAACGAGTCAAAGTCCCTCCGGCTCCGAATGATCGCTCCGGCGGTAAATAATTGCCGTCGTGAGCCAAAACCTCGATACGCCATCCTGTAAGGAAAAGATTCAGATCACGATGCCGTCGTTAAAATCGTAGGTCGTCGCCTCGTTTCCGAGAAACGGAAAAAAAATTTCTCAATATTCGGGAGGAAAAAAAAACAACCGTTCCCATAATAGCAGACGACGGGGAACCGCAATGTTTTTGTATAATCGAAATGTTAATTCGTTAACGACAACGTTTCCGAAAAACAGAAAAAAAAATTCTCAAAATTCGAGGAAAAAAAAAAACAACCGTTCCACCGCGCAGACAACGTACAGCTGTACACGAGTTTCGCAAATGAAAATATTACGCGTTGACTTGCTCAGTTTTCGAGGTTAATGGCGAAGAAACGTCAAGAAGTGATCGGTCCGGCGGTCGACGCGCGCAACGAGGTCAAAGTCCCTCCGGCTCCCGAATGATCGCTCCGGCGGTAAATACCGTCGTAGGGCAAAATCTTGACACGCGCTATCACCAATGTGGAAAAAAATCCAGGGATCACGATGCCGTCGTGCCATTTAAAATCGTAGGCCGTCGTGCCTGTTTCGAGAATCGGAAAAAATTCCCAAAATACGAGGAAAAAAACAACCGTTCCGCACTGCCAGACGACGGGAACTGCATGTTTTGTATAAACGAAAGATCATTCGTTAATGACAACGTTTCCGAAAAACAGAAAAAAAGATTTCTAAAAATTCGAGAAAAAAAACGAAAGCCATTCCACCGCGTAGACAACGTACAGCGCCGATTTCGTATAAACGAAAATACGCGTGCTGACGTGCCTGCTTTCGAGTTAATGGCGAAAAACGGCCAAAGCGATCGGTCCGGCGGTCGATGCGCGCAACGAGTCAAAAGACCACCAGCTCCGGCCTGAATGATCGCGCCCGGCGGTAACAATACCGTCGTAGGGCAAAAATTCGACACGCTATCGTGTGGGAAAAATTTAGGGATCACGATGCTGCCGTCGTTGGAAAATCGTAGGTCGTCGTGCTTCGTTTCCGAGAGACGGAAAAAAAAATTCACCAAAATTCGATGAAAAAAAACAAGCCGTCCCACCGTGTAGACTGACGGGGAACTGCACACAATGTTCTGTATAAACAAAAATATTCGTTAACGACTTCGTTTCCGCGAAACAGAAAAAAAAATTCCCAAAATTCGAGGAAAAAAAAAGCAACCGTTCCACCGCGTAGACAACGTCCAGTTGCACCAGAAGCTCGTATAAACGAAAATGCCGCGTTGACGTGCTCGTTTTCGAGTTAATGGCGAAAAGCGGCCAAAAGCGATCGGTCAAAGCGGTCGACGCGCTGCAACGAGCTTCAAAGTCCCTCCGGCTCCGGGCATGATCGCTCCGGCGGTGAAAAATACCGGCGTAGGGCAAATCTGGACACACTATCACCAGTGAAAAAAAAATCCAGGATGCACGATTGCCGTCGTGCTCGTTTCCTGAGAAACGGAAAAAAATTCTCTCAAAATTCGAGGAAAAAAACAACCGTTTCCACTGTGTAGACGACGGGGAACTGCACATGTTTCGTATAAACGAAAATACGCGTTGACTTGCTCGTTTTCGTTTTAATGGCGAAAAACGGCTGCAAAGCGATCGATCCGAAAGGTCGACGCGCGCAACGATAGTAGCCAAAGTCCCTTCCGGCTCCGAATGATCGCTCCGGCAGTAAATACCGTCGTAAGGGGCAAAATCTGGACACGCTATCCTGAGGGAAAAATTCAGGATCACGATGCCGTCGTGTTAAAATCGTAGAGTCATCGTACTCGTTTCCCCCGAGAAACGAAAAAAAAATTATCAAAATTCGAGGAAAAAAAAAAAAAAACCGTTCTGACCGTGCAGACGACGGGAACTGCACATGTTTCTTATAAACGAAAATATTCGCGTTAACGACTTCGTTTCGAGAACTGAAAAAAATACTCAAAATTCGAGGAAAAAAAAAACAACCACTCCACCGCGTAGACAACGTACAGCTGCACAAGTTTCGTATAAACGAAAATACGCGTTGACTTGCTCGTTTTCGAGTTAATGGCGAAAAACGGCCAAAAGCGATCGGTCCGGCGGTCTACGCGCGCAACGAGTCAAAGTCCCTCTCCGGCCTCGAATGATCGCTCCGGCAGTAAATGACCGTCATTAAGGGGCAAAAACTCGACATCAGCCATCCTGTGGAAAAATTCAGAGATCACGATGCCGTCTTTAAAAACGTATGTCGTCGTGCTCGTTTCCTGAGAACGGAAAAAAATTCTCAATATTCGAGGAAAAAAAAAAAAACAACTGTCCGTTCCTGTGTAGCGAGCGACGGGGAACTGCACATGTTTTGTATAATCGAAAATTTTCGTTAACGACTTCGTTTCCGGAAAAACAGAAAAAATTCTCAAAAATTCGAGGAAAAAAAAACATAGCGTTCCACCGCGCAGACCAACGTATACGTACAGTTCTGCGCAAGTATGTCGTATAAACGAAGTACGCGTTGGACGTGCTCGTTTGTGGGTTAATGGCGAAAAACGGCCAAAAGCGATCGGTCCGGCGGTCGACGCGCGCAACGAGTCAAAGTCCCTTCGGCTCCGAATGATCAAGCTACTGCTGATAAATACCGTCGTGGGGCATTACTCGACACGCTATCCTGTGGAAAAATTCAGTGGATCACGATGCGTCGTTAAAATCGTAGGTCGTCGTGCTCGTTTCCGAGAAACGGAAAAAAAAATTCTCAATATTCGAGGAAAAAAAAAAACAACCGTTCCACTGTGTAGACGACGGGGAACTGCACATGTTTTGTATAATCGAAAATATTCGTTAACGACAACGTTTCCGAAAAACAGAAAAAAAATTCTCAAAATTCGAGGAAAACAACAGCGAACCACCGCGCAGACAACGTACAGCTGCACAAGTTTCTGTATAAACGAAAACACGCGTTGACTTGCTCGTTTTCGAGCAATAATGGCGAAAAACGGCCAAAGCGATCAGTCCGCGGTCGACGCGCAACGAGGTCAAAGTCCCTCCGGCCTCGAATGATCGCTCCGGCGATGAAACACCGTCAAATGTAGGGCAAAAATCTGGACACGCTATCCTGTGGAAAAATCCAGGGGATCGCGATACCGTCATTAAAATCGTAGGTAAGCCGTCGTGCTCGTTCTCGAGAATCGGAAAAAATTCTCAAAATACGAGGAAATATTGAAACAACCGTTCCCACTGCAGGTGAACTGACGAGGAACTGCACATGTATTTAATATAAACGAAAATATTCGTTAACGACAGGCAACGTTTCCGGAAAAACAGAAAAAGATTCTCAAAATTCGAGAAAAACAACCATTCCACCGCGTAGACGGCTTGCGTATTACAGTTGCAGTCAAGTTTCGTATAAACGAAAATACGCGTTGACGTGCTCGTTTTCGGAGTTAATGGCGAAAAAACGGCCAAAGGCGAGTCGGTCCGGCGGTCGATTCTGCGCGCAACGAGTCGAAAGACCCTCCGGCTCCGAATAGTCAGCTCCGGCAGTAGAAAATACCGTCGTAGGGCAAAAATTCGACACGCTATCGTGTGGGAAAAAATTTAGGGATCACGATGCCGTCGTTAAAATCGTAGGTCGTCGTGCTCGTTTCCGAGAAACGGAAAAAAAAATTCTCAAAATTCGATGAAAAAAAAAACAACCGTCCCACCGTGTAGACGACGGGGAACTGCACATGTTCTGTATAAACGAAAATATTCGTTAACGACTTCGTTTCCGCGAAACAGAAAAAAAAATTCTCAAAATTCGAGGAAAAAAAAAACAACCGTTCCACCGCGTAGACAACGTCCAGTTGCACCAGTTTCGTATAAACGAAAATACGCGTTGACGTGCTCGTTTTCGAGTTAATGGCGAAAAACGGCCAAAAGCGATCGGTCCGGCGGTCGACGCGCGCAACGAGTCAAAGTCCCTCCGGCTCCGAATGATCGCTCCGGCGGTAAATACCGTCGTAGGGCAAAATCTGGACACACTATCCTGTGGAAAAAAATCCAGGGATCACGATGCCGTCGTGCTCGTTTCCGAGAAACGGAAAAAAAAATTCTCAAAATTCGAGGAAAAAAAAAACAACCGTTCCACTGTGTAGACGACGGGGAACTGCACATGTTTTGTATAAACGAAAAATACGTGCTGACTTTGCCTGTTTTCGAGTTAATGGCGAAAAAAGGCCAAAAAGCTGATCGGTCCGGCGGTCGACGCGCGCAACGAGTCAAAGTCCCTCCGGCTCTGAATGACGCTCCGGCGGTAAATACCGTCGTGGTCAAAATCTGGACACGCTATCCTGAGGGAAAATTCAGGATCACGATGCCGTCGTTACGATGCCGCCGTTAAAATCGTAGGTCATCGTACTCGTTTCCCGAGAAACGAAAAAAAATAAAAATTCGAGGGAAAACAACCGTTTCGACCGTGTAGACGACGGGGAACTGCAATATGTTTTGTATAAACGTTTCTGTTAACGACTTCGTTTCCTGAGGAAACAGAAAAATTCTCAAAATTCGAGGAAACAAACCACTCCACCGCGTAGACAACGTACAGCTACAAGTTTGCATATGAACGAAAATACGTGTTGACTTGCTCGTTTTCGAGTTAATGGCGAAAACGGCCAAAAGCGATCGGTCCGGCGGTCTACGCGCGCAACGAGTCAAGTCCTCCTCCGGCTCCGAATGATCGCTCCGGCGGTAAATACCGTCGTGGGGCAAAAACTCGACACGCTATCCTGTGGAAAAAGAATTCGAGGATCACGATGCCGTCGTTAAAATCGTAGGTCGTCGTGCTCGTTTCCGAGAAACGGAAAAAAAAATTCTCAATATTCGAGGAAAAAAAAAACAACCGTTCCACTGTGTAGACGACGGGGAACTGCACATGTTTTGTATAATCGAAAATATTCGTTAACGACAACGTTTCCGAAAAACAGAAAAAAAAATTCTCAAAATTCGAGGAAAAAAAAAACAACCGTTCCACCGCGCAGACAACGTACAGCTGCACAAGTTTCGTATAAACGAAAATACGCGTTGACTTGCTCGTTTTCGAGTTAATGGCGAAAAACGGCCAAAAGCGATCGGTCCGGCGGTCGACGCGCGCAACGAGTCAAAGTCCCTCCGGCTCCGAATGATCGCTCCGGCGGTAAATACCGTCGTAGGGCAAAATCTGGACACGCTATCCTGAGGGAAAAAATTCAGGGATCACGATGCCGTCGTTAAAATCGTAGGTCATCGTACTCGTTTCCGAGAAACGGAAAAAAAAATTCTCAAAATTCGAGGAACAAACAACCGTTCGACCGTGTAGACGACGGGGAACTGCACATGTTTTGTATAAACGAAAATATTCGTTAACGACTTCGTTTCCGAGAAACAGAAAAAAAAATTCTCAAAATTCGAGGAAAAAAAAAACAACCACTCCACCGCGTAGACAACGTACAGCTGCACAAGTTTCGTATGAACGAAAATACGCGTTGACGTGCTCGTTTTCGAGTTAATGGCGAAAAACGGCCAAAAGCGATCGGTCCGGCGGTCTACGCGCGCAACGAGTCAAAGTCCCTCCGGCTCCGAATGATCGCTCCGGCGGTAAATACCGTCGTGGGGCAAAAACTCGACACGCTATCCTGTGGAAAAAAATTCAGGGATCACGATGCCGTCGTTAAAATCGTAGGTCGTCGTGCTCGTTTCCGAGAAACGGAAAAAAAAATTCTCAATATTCGAGGAAAAAAAAAAACAACCGTTCCACTGTGTAGACGACGGGGAACTGCACATGTTTTGTATAATCGAAAATATTCGTTAACGACAACGTTTCCGAAAAACAGAAAAAAAAATTCTCAAAATTCGAGGAAAAAAAAAAACAACCGTTCCACCGCGCAGACAACGTACAGCTGCACAAGTTTCGTATAAACGAAAATACGCGTTGACTTGCTCGTTTTCGAGTTAATGGCGAAAAACGGCCAAAAGCGATCGGTCCGGCGGTCGACGCGCGCAACGAGTCAAAGTCCCTCCGGCTCCGAATGATCGCTACTGCGGTAAATACCGTCGTGGGGCAAAACCTCGACACGCTATCCTGTGGAAAAAAATTCAGGGATCACGATGCCGTCGTTAAAATCGTAGGTCGTCGTGCTCGTTTCCGAGAAACGGAAAAAAAAATTCTCAATATTCGAGGAAAAAAAAAACAACCGTTCCACTGTGTAGACGTAGGGGAACTGCACATGTTTTGTATAAACGAAAATATTCGTTAACGACAACGTTTCCGAAAAACAGAAAAAAAAATTCTCAAAATTCGAGGAAAAAAAAACAACCGTTCCACCGCGCAGACAACGTACAGCTGCACAAGTTTCGTATAAACGAAAATACGCGTTGACTTGCTCGTTTTCGAGTTAATGGCGAAAAACGGCCAAAAGCGATCGGTCCGGCGGTCGACGCGCGCAACGAGTCAAAGTCCCTCCGGCTCCGAATGATCGCTCCGGCGGTAAATACCGTCGTAGGGCAAAATCTGGACACGCTATCCTGTGGAAAAAAATCCAGGGATCACGATGCCGTCGTTAAAATCGTAGGCCGTCGTGCTCGTTTCCGAGAAACGGAAAAAAAAATTCTCAAAATTCGAGGAAAAAAAAACCAACCGTTCCACTGTGTAGACGACGGGGAACTGCACATGTTTTGTATAAACGAAAATATTCGTTAACGACAACGTTTCCGAAAAACAGAAAAAAAGATTCTCAAAATTCGAGAAAAAAAAAAACAACCATTCCACCGCGTAGACAACGTACAGTTGCACAAGTTTCGTATAAACGAAAATACGCGTTGACGTGCTCGTTTTCGAGTTAATGGCGAAAAACGGCCAAAAGCGATCGGTCCGGCGGTCGATGCGCGCAACGAGTCAAAGACCCTCCGGCTCCGAATGATCGCTCCGGCGGTAAATACCGTCGTAGGGCAAAAATTCGACACGCTATCGTGTGGGAAAAAATTTAGGGATCACGATGCCGTCGTTAAAATCGTAGGTCGTCGTGCTCGTTTCCGAGAAACGGAAAAAAAAATTCTCAAAATTCGATGAAAAAAAAAACAACCGTCCCACCGTGTAGACGACGGGGAACTGCACATGTTCTGTATAAACGAAAATATTCGTTAACGACTTCGTTTCCGCGAAACAGAAAAAAAAATTCTCAAAATTCGAGGAAAAAAAAAACAACCGTTCCACCGCGTAGACAACGTCCAGTTGCACCAGTTTCGTATAAACGAAAATACGCGTTGACGTGCTCGTTTTCGAGTTAATAGCGAAAAACGGCCAAAAGCGATCGGTCCGGCGGTCTACGCGCGCAACGAGTCAAAGTCCCTCCGGCTCCGAATGATCGCTCCGGCGGTAAATACCGTCGTAGGGCAAAAACTCGACACGCTATCCTGTGGAAAAAAATTCAGGGATCACGATGCCGTCGTTAAAATCGTAGGTCGTCGTGCTCGTTTCCGAGAAACGGAAATGAAAATTCTCAATATTCGAGGAAAAACAACCGTTCCACTGTGTAGACGACGGGGAACTGCACATGTTTTGTATAATCGAAAATATTCGTTAACGACAACGTTTCCGAAAAACAGAAAAAAAAATTCTCAAAATTCGAGGAAAAAAAAAAACAACCGTTCCACCGCGCAGACAACGTACAGCTGCACAAGTTTCGTATAAACGAAAATACGCGTTGACTTGCTCGTTTTCGAGTTAATGGCGAAAAACGGCCAAAAGCGATCGGTCCGGCGGTCGACGCGCGCAACGAGTCAAAGTCCCTCCGGCTCCGAATGATCGCTCCGGCGGTAAATACCGTCGTAGGGCAAAATCTGGACACGCTATCCTGAGGGAAAAAATTCAGGGATCACGATGCCGTCGTTAAAATCGTAGGTCATCGTACTCGTTTCCGAGAAACGGAAAAAAAAATTCTCAAAATTCGAGGAAAAAAAAAACAACCGTTCGACCGTGTAGACGACGGGGAACTGCACATGTTTTGTATAAACGAAAATATTCGTTAACGACTTCGTTTCCGAGAAACAGAAAAAAAAATTCTCAAAATTCGAGGAAAAAAAAAACAACCACTCCACCGCGTAGACAACGTACAGCTGCACAAGTTTCGTATGAACGAAAATACGCGTTGACGTGCTCGTTTTCGAGTTAATGTCGAAAAACCGCCAAAAGCGATCGGTCCGGCGGTCGATGCGTGCAACGAGTCAAAGTCCCTCCGGCTCCGAATGATCGCTCCGGCGGTAAATACCGTCGTAGGGCAAAAACTCGACACGCTATCCTGTGGGAAAAAATTCAGGGATCACGATGCCGTCGTTAAATAAACAGGTCACCGAGCTCGTTTCCGAGAAACAAAAAATATTTTCAATATTTCGAGGTGACTATAAAAAAGAAAGTCTTGTTAAACAGTTAATAGTATATATAATTTCTAGAATGCATAAAAACAAGAATATGGAATTTCGTTTAAATGACTGGGGGTCTGTGCCCCCCAGACCCCCCCCCTAAACTAGCCCAAACCTAACTCATTTTTGTATTTAATATAATTCGATACTGTGGTTTTGTATAGATAAGTACGTTATATATTCTAATAAACATATTAAATGCTCATTATATGCTAGTAGCTTTTTACTTTAGAACGAGTGGATGTTGCTCTGGAGGATGACCTTGATAACATACGTCAAGGTCAGGGTTAGGACTGGCTTAGGTCCAAGTCTGGGTTTGGTCCAGGTTAGGTCTGGGTTACGTCTGCTTAGGTCTGGTTAGGTCTGGGTTAGGCCTCGGTTAAGACTGGGTTAGGTCTGGGTTAACTCTCGAGTGGCTGCCATCGAACTCAGAACTCGAGCGGCAGCCATTGCGACGCAGACGGCGAGGGAGAAGCACCTGGAGGACGAACTCGCCATAGCGCGCAAGGATCTGGAGAGGCTCATGGATAGAGGGCGAGGACCTGCTCCGGTGGTCATATCCCCCGCTCCAGAGCCTATCCCGCCCCAAATCCAGAACTGATCCCACGCTCTACTAGAGCCAGCGAGGGGAATGGGACTGGGGGAGAGGAGCATAAGGAATGTTCCATCACCTTCTGCGGGGGAGGTGGAAACCCTCATGAAAAGCGTGGAGGCAGCAATGGAGGTGAGGTTTCGGGCAATGAGGGAGGAGTTGTTGTCATCCCTCAAGCTCCCGGCTCGCGCCTCCTTGCAAGCGTGTCGACCGGCGCCTGTGCCCAGGCAGGGGCTACAACCGCGGGCGCCGGGACCGGAAGTGCGTAAGTAGGAGCGGTCTCTCCAGCCACCTGAAGGGGGGACCGCTGCAAATAGGCGGACACGGAAGAGGAAGGAGGCGAGACGGAGACAGAGGGAAAGGATATTGGCCCTCCTCGCCTCCTCCTCTTCTGAAAGAACGAAAAGTAGGCCGGAGCTGCGGACAGCGGTGTGTTCACCAGCGGCCAAGTTGTCAGCAGTTACGTGGGCGGACGCCGTGAGGCGGGGTCGGTCGGTCCAGAAACCTGTCCAGGCCCCACCAAGTTCCGCCCAGGTCTCACCCTCAACGAAGCCGTCGAGCAGGAGCGGCCACCAACATGTTAAGGGGGCCGCGAAGAGGACCTTGGGGATCGGCCGCCCTCCTAAAACGGCGGCCGTGTCTCTTGAGGCACTGGAAGGCTCGACCACGGTGCTTGCCGAGGCAATGTCGAGGGCGCGAGCAATTATAAAGCTCGATGACCTCGACATTTCCGAGGTGAGGACGAAGCGGGCCATTACCTGGGGTCTGCTGTTGGAGATCCCCGGGCCTGGGCGGAGACCAAGGCGGATGCCTTGGCTGTAAAAATGAGGGAGGCGCTCGTCGACATGTCAGTGAGGGTGGCCCGCCCGGTCAAACGGACCGAGGTGAGGGTGAGCGGCCTTGACGATCCCGCCACTCCAGCGGAGGTCCGTGCGGCAATGGCGGCCAGTGGTGGGTGCCCTTGGAGGCAGTGCAGGTGGGTGATATACACCGCACCCCCACCACTCTGGGCACCGTCTGGGTTAGGTGCCCTACCACGGCCGCTCGCAAAATTGTGGCGGCCGGGAAGGTTAAAGTGGGATGGACCTTCGCAAAGGTGGAGGTCTGGGTTAGGTCTGGGTTAGGTCTCTCTCTCGTGTGAAGTGTGGGCGAACGGTCGCTTGTCCTAGACGCTCCGGACAAAGTGGTCTTTTTCGGGGGAAAACCGGTGAGGCATCCCCTTACAGGGATGTGAAAGTGTAAAACATGTGACATGTGATTGACTGAGAAATACACGGGGGAATAAACCCCAAGAGTGGAACAATAAAACTAAATTCTAAGTTTCGACGTGTCAATGGCGGCCGAACTACCAGTGACAGTGACAGTTACAACGTCAAACGGACAAGGACCGAACAACACGAGCAGAGAGACAAGGACGGCAACGGAAACGGGGCGTGCCCAATGGGATTAGATGAAGAGGATACCATACAGCTAAGTGAGTACCCATAAGGGAGAAAAAACAGACAGTTTTATGGCCTCTGTGGAAAAGAAAACAGTTAGAATAGAGAAGGAAAGATGGCGGACTGGAAGGGACGGATAGATGCGCAGATGACGCCATGGCGTCATCGCGCATGTGACAAGACCGGACAGTCTGCCGAAAATTGAGTTTTCATGACAGAATCTTGGCCCAAAGTACAGGGGGGGTTACTCGAGGATAAATCCCTGGCACGGGGGAAAACGATGAGAGGGTGTTCTCTTAGAAACAAACAAGGCAGTAAAATTCACATAGGATTTTCTTTCTCACCTGATTATAACTCGCGCGCGTGCGTCTCACCCCGTTACCACTGGAGGGAGACACTGTTCGTCCTCTTCCGGTGGAGGCTCCCGTAGCACTGCACTAATTATTACAGGAACCAACACCCACTGTTTCCAAAACGCGATGCACGGCGGCAATTACGAAATGCCGCGTTTTTCACCGGATGATGGAGGGGCCGCGGTGGCTCGCATATCAGAATAAAAAGAAACATGCAGGACACGTGGCCAATATGGCCTGCGGAAGTGACGCGGGGTGTCGGGTGCGTGTGCTGAGCTGCCGACGCATGCGCGAGCAGGAAATCAGGGCAAGATGGCTTCTGTCAAATCTTGTCATGTTTTTATGCCGTTGTTTCTGTGCTCACTATTTTCACTTCATTTTATTCATTTTATTCATTTGATTTTCTGTCTCTTTCTTTCCTCTCGTGCTCATACAGCTACTTAACTAAATCAAAGCAAATAAAATTTAAACTCACTTAGTTTGCATTCGCATCCCACTTATATACAGTTTATTATTATTGCCTTTTATATTACACTGCCTATAACTATGCACACGATTTTAACACACAACACGTTAATTGCACCCTCTCACCTCACAAACACGATATTCATATTTATATTGTATTTTTATTTTTATTTATTTATTTATTTATTTTCATTATCTCTCATTATTTAGCACGTATATGTAACTCAACGTATACAGGATTGTTCAAACCGATCAACGGTTCTCCCGTGATAAAGTGAGAGAAGTGTCAGTGATTTGCGTTTCGCGAGAGTGTTCTCTCTCTTCCAAGTGCGTCAGAGCTGCCGGCTCTGGTGGGGAGAGAGGCGATCGGCAACCAAGGAGGCTAACGGCGAAATGTTCCCCCGTATGTGATCGCGCATGCGCTGTGACAGGCACCGAGCCGACCTGCGACGGGAGCGAGCGGACTGATTAGTCCTGTTCTGTGCGTTATTCCAAACGGGGCTCAAACTCAGCTACCTGTTAGCTCCTGCTGTTCTGCAGCCTTCTTTTGGCCTAATCTGAATTTGTCTCGTGGCATTCCGAGGCCAATTCGGACGTCGCTCTTCCTTTTCCTCTCGTGAGTCCGGTGCTTCTGTGTTCCTTTTAGGGATTAGTCTCGTGGTATCCGAGGCCCCCGTTCGAAGGAACACCGAATTTCATACCAAAGAATCCCGAGCACGTGTGTTCCGTCTCGGGATTTCTCCGCGTTTGGGAATTCTTTCCCGTTCTATCGAGGCTGCTTCCCGTCTCTTGTCGGCTCCCTGTAGCGCGGCTCTGATTTGTACGCGAAATTGATTTGTTAATTTACCATATGGCCGTTTTGAGTTTTCGCTATTTTTCGCTATTTTTTATTTTCATTGGTACTGCGTGACTGTATGCATGCCGGCGACTATGCGCTTCGCAGCTGCTTTACTTTAAATAAAGTTGTACCCTCTTGCCGGGTACTCTGTGTGTTTGTTAAAGCAACAGGTCTCGCGTGATTTTCCCGACTTCTCGACTATCCTTCTCCGGCATTCTGTGTGCCACGCCCTGCACGGCACAAGGATAAACGCCAGCGTTCCAGTTTCCAGTTCTTCTGTTTTTCTTTATTTTAGTATTTTATTTTATTTTATTTTATTATTTATTTATTATTACAATGCATTCGTACTACTAAAAGCAAAAAGCATTGCGTGGACCACGGGATGCACTGAAATGCAATGCAATGCAGTAGGCATCCCGAGCGTGATTTCACCTCACTGGGGGTGCGTGGACCCTGGTAGCGCTATGTACACGCGGGGAGAAAATCTCGGCGAAACACTACTAAAACAGCGAAAAAGTTTGTCACGTAACACATTACATCGTGTGAAATCTGGTGAAATGGCCGACGGACAGTTACAGATGAGGAGATGTGCGCGCAATGCTGATACGCCATCACGAGGCAATATGGCCACGATTTTGAATGTCAGGCGCGAAAACGACAAGAGGAGTAGATTAGTACTTGGGGGACACACTACAGGGGAACTTATTCATCAACGAACATACACAATTACATGCGACAGACAAGATCATTTCCCTTAGCCCTGGGCATCTCACACACACACAGTAACACGCATACACACGGACAGATAAACATGTACTCACAGGGGCTAAGGAGGGGGGGTTTTTTCTTCTCACACACAACAAAACCAGTCGGGGCCCGGCCATCCCGGCTGGACTGCTTGGCCAATCTACAAACATGGAAATGAATACGGATACACGGAATACGATTACCGGATCAGGGGACTTCGGACCCCCAGATCCCGGCCTGAAGGTTGGCGATCGGGAAAGCCACCTCAGGTCGTCATCAAGCGATTTCCCTGCGCTCCCGGTGGGCACCGGGCCGGGGCGCAAGTTCATGAGACCGGGAAAAGGCAAAGTGAAGAGCAAGTCGGGAGGATACGGCTCCCATACGGGAACTGACACCGAAGGGGAAACCGACTCGGAAGTTTTCCGGACCCCGACATCGGAAAGGATCATCTCCAGGATGGGAAGTGGGAAGAAGGGGGGGAAACCGACGAGGGCCAGGAGCCCTGTTTCCCCAATACTTGATCCCCTTCAGGGTTACGAACAGGTGACTATTTTTGCGCGGGCCCCGCGGGTTAATAGGACACCGCCGAAACCTAGGCCCGTGGTCGAGGTAACCCAAGTGTTATCCTCCGACTCGGGCGAAGAAAAGGGAACGCGTAGGGCCCCGAAGGATAAATGGGTGGACAATGGTGCCCAAGAAGCAGTTAGGCCTGGCCCGGAAGTGATTCTGGATGTGGGAGACAGGATAGAGGACGGTTTGAAATTGGGAACGGCCAGCCATATGGAAAGTGGAAACGAGGCTGAGTAGTATAGCTATGGGGATTCTAACCCATGGGGCAATGAGGGAGCGTGCGGCGAGGGAAGGTATGGCGCGCGGGGAGTGCGGCACGGAGAACTTTAGGCGCGGGGCCTGTGGGGAGTGGAAGAGTGGTTGCGCGGACACGAGCCGCGGAGTGGGGATGTCAGGGGATTAGTCCAGGCCGAGCCGCCGCGGAGACCTCTCCAGACCTGGCCCGCCGTCGGAAATTTTTAAGAGGGGGAATGATCCCCGAAAACTTTTCATACCGAACCGAGGGAGGGGATGAACCCCGAAAATTTTTTTCTACACCCACAGGCATTTTTTATTGTCTTTTCGGCGTTCTCGGTACGTTTGATGAGATCTAAAAAAGAATTACATAATGTTCTCCTAAGAAAATATTTACAGCTAGCGAAAAAAACAACACATCATTCGGCTCGTAAATCTATTCTTTCTATTTATTATTCTAGTACTCGTATAAATTCAGATTTTTATAGTTCACTGTGGTTAGGTTTGGTCAAACTCTTGCAAAACGCGTTATAGAAAATGGTTAATATCATTACGAAACACAAGAAATAAAGTTTCATACTGTATACTAAATGCGAAAATTTACTCGAAAAAATGCAGTTCCTCTTTCATCCAGAGTCGAGTCGAGTCTCGCGCAATGATGCGTTTTCGCGCTTTGTCAGCGAGTACGTTATCTGCTACGTGCCTTTCGACGAAGTCGTTGCTAAGCGAATATGCAATATCGTGTTCGCGACACGCTGCGTCCAACGGATTAAAATATAAATTAAATCGACGGTCCAGCCTTAGATTTATGCGAGGAGAGAATGTGGAAGACGGGTAAATAAAATTCGAGAAATAATATATGTTTTAAAATGACACTATATTGTTACAATAGAAGAATATATTGTTTTTTGAAACGTCGAATCTTAGAATTATGCGAGGAGATAAGGTGGAAGACGGGTGAAATAAAATTGGGGAAATAATATATGTTTTAAATGATACTATATATTTTTTGTTATGTTTAAAGGAAAAAATACAAAAAATAAAGAAATAAAAAAATCGGATTAAAATATAAATTAAATCGACGGTCCAGCCTTAGATTTATGCGAGGAGAGAATGTGGAAGACGGGTAAATAAAATTGGAGAAATAATATATGTTTTAAATGATACTATATTGTTACAATAGAAGAATATATTGTTTTTGAAACGTCGAATCTTAGAATTATGCGAGGAGATAAGGTGGAAGACGGGTGAAATAAAATTGGAGAAATAATATATGTTTTAAATGATACTATATATTTATTGATAGAAGAATAGAAAAAATAATTTAAAAAAATTCCCCCCCTCCACTGCCCTACCGGGATGGCGACGATGAACCCGATGATGACCATGATAGCCGTGGTGAGGGTGTGTTGGGGGGGGGGGTTGATGACGGCGAACGATGCCGCGGCCGCCGCGCATCAATCCACGGTGGCGATGGTGGAGAACGGGGTCGCCGCATGGGCCGCCGCATGGGCCGCATTCGCCTAAAAGGCACCCACGGCCGACGTAACCGTGAGGCCATTTCTGGCCCCATTGGTTGTCGCGGCGGTTGTGGTGAGCCCTAGAACATACAATCATTGGGATAATATTAACACATTAAGCATTAATCAATCAAAAAAACAATACAAAGTATTACATACCGGCGGCGGCGAGGGCCTTTGGGCGGCGGCGGCGAGGGAGGCGGCGAGGAGGGTGGTGAGGCAGCTGGTTGCAGCCTCTGCGAATTCTAGAATATAGAAATGATATATTACTTACGATGCGATAATTGTATGAAAATAATATTGTGTACATACCTCAGACCTGCCCCACATATCGAATGCAAATGAGCTCGCTGCATCTCCTGCCTCTTGAACGTAAACCTTTATCTTGAAAGATGCATAGCTTTGCAAAGTAGGATGTCTTTGTTCTTCATGTTCTTCGAAATCTACACCCTCCTTGCACGCCTTTCGCCGAAGTCGTTGCTACGCGAATACACAATATCGTGTTCGCGATACGCTGCGTCCAACGGATTAAAATTTACTTCGAACCTCTATACCCAATATCGTGTTCGCGACACGCTGCGTCCAACGGATTAAAATTACTTCGAACCTCTATCATACCACTTTGAACGCGTATCGAACATCTGTCATACCACTTTGAACATCTATCGTACCACTTTGATCATGTATCGAATGTGTATTGAACCATTCTGAACATCTATCAAACGTCTATCAAACGTCTATCATACCACTTTGATCGCATAGTGAACCGCTTCTACATAATAGTAATTATAACTATAGTCTTAATCTAGCGTACATCATGTGCAGGAGGTTAGGTTGGGAGGGTGAAGAAACAAAATTTTTATATATTTGTTGCGTGGTAACACCGTGAATATAAGTGTGCGCCACGGAATCGCGGGTTTCACCCTTTTCAGGATGCGGAGTGACGGGAGGGAAAGCGAACTGACAAACTCACAATTTAACAATAAGTCTTTATATTTAACTTTACTGAGCTGAAGTCTAGCTCTCCGTTTAGAACAATGTTAACACAAAATTATTGAATAAAGTTTTACCGAATAAGTTGGTTCGGTGGTGATAGTGGCGGTGAGTTCCGGGGTGCACTTTGCACGGTAAAAAATAAACGTACACGCGTCGCGGCAACGGATCTTTCGTGTCGTATTTCGACGCTTTACGAGCGCGTGTAACGCGGAAATTACGGTAACTCACCGTTAGGCGTGGAACTCGGTAAAAGTATTATGGTAACAGCAATGGTAATAGTAATCGTAATGCCGTTTTTAACGGCTGTGCGGGTATATATACCGTGGTCGCTCAACGATCAAAAACGGCAAGTTTAGCATCGATCCAATCATCGATCGGGTCGATGCTGTGACGCGGCGCGGCGCGCGCATTCACGTCTGCGTATAAGGCCTTTGCCGAAATACGGCTCAGGACCGTACTTAGCGACATACGGGCGATACTTTAGCCGTTGTGTAATTATGGAAATTTCTTGGATTCCGGAACAATATTAAAAATTGATTATATTTATTTACGCATTTCTCTCTGGCGTTTAGACCACCAGTTGAATATTTTAAATACATTTTGCATGGCACAATGCTTTGCGTGTCTGTCACATCGTAAGGTATTAAGTGCATTTAGCTTTTTTAGAGATATGGTATCCTCGTAGTCCATGTCCAGTGTCTCAATGATCACGCTCGCTCGCGCATTTTCATCGAGGAAATCCGCAAGCCAGTCTCGTTTCTGCAGCCCTTTAACATATGCGATATGCGGTGCGTCATCTTCTTCATCGACAACAGCTTTCGTAATTAGCTGTTTAGCCATACTGTACGGAACGTCTCCATCTTCCCACCGTAGTCCGTGATGTTTTGCCGTCAACCACCGGATGCATGATTTGTCAGATTTCGTAAGAAGATATTGGGGCATCGAACTCCCAAATATTTAATGCGAGAGAATTGTTCCTTTTCGTAGGACAGCCACTTCCTTCAGGACAAATCTTCCATCAACACTGAACCCTTGCAGGTCAACAAATGTTGGTACGGTCATTATCGGAACAATTTAGAGATCCGTTCACTTCCAAGACAGGCGGGAGAATGCGATCTTTCTCGTAAAGCATCTCGATTTTCATGATGCAAATTTGTACGAATTTGGCACACGAGAGGGCAAGTAAGTAGCGTTGGGATTTAATTGATTTTGCGCACCACGTTTGTCAGCGGATTGTATTCAACCACCCGATCATGCAAAATGAGACAGTAGGCCGTAGTATTTGCTGGCACATTCTCTTTACAATCGAATTCTATGCGCACGTCCACGGTGCTATTCTTGATCGACTCATTTTGTCGCGAGCAGTCAATCACCACGAGGAGGGCCAAATTGTAAAAATTGGGCAACGCTGAATAATGCCTCGTTGCAACTATGTCCGTAATACGATTTACGGAAATGCATATACATGCTAAACAAGATGGCGTGTCTATTCTTGTCAAAGTCAAGTTCATGTCATCGTACGGATAAAATTCCGAGTTGAGAAACAGTTTTACATTGGTCAATTTGCAGTGGTCAAACCGAGTAGCATCTTCACACGGAGAAGCCTACACACGACCATATACTGATCGTTCATCTGTTGCCACAGAGTTTTAACGTAATCGAGCCTTTCTTCCAGAATTTTCTGGGTATATTTGGCTCGACCCATCTTTGAGGTTGATGGATGCCCTATTTATCCGTTCCATCCCTCTGGTCAGGTTCTCGAGGTATGCCCCAAGGTCAGACCAGTCGGGATCGTTCGTAACGGACATAGTTGTTGAAGGTTAAACGCTTCTAAACAACCGTACACGGAAGAAACTCACGTGTTATACGTCCAACACTTCCCTTTCTCCGATTACCGCAATATCCGGCTCGAAGGACCTTATGTTAAAAAGTAATGAATATATACTTTTAACTACGAAGTCCGGATAGAGGTGTGGGAGTATTATAGGGGAAGTGAATCGGACACAAATGATTTTCTTTTCGTCGGTCTTAAAGACCGACCTTTTATTATAAAATAGATAACAAAAAAAAACAGAAAATCAAATGAATAATTAAAAAACAGAATTAACGAGACTGTCCAAAGAATTAATGTGGCCTCGTGTCTGGCCTAGCTCGAGGCTGGGTCGCCGAATTTGCTAGATTGAGGCAGGCCAGGATTCCTAAGAACAGAAAAACACGACTATGTGTTAGACACACGTACACGTTATACGTATCTTCGTCGCGCTCGTTTGCTCGCGCTCCTTGGTTCGTAATTCGAACGTATCGGAGCGGAGAAATGTAAACTTTCGTAAATTACGAAGTATAAGTGGACTGTATTTTGGCTAGGAAAAGAATTAACTTCTTTTCCTCGCCGATTCAGTGGTCGATTGCCCAGTGGACGGGGATGCAAGAGGAGGTTGTAAGGCTCCTAATGCACTGTTCCCGTGAATATGCACACTGAGTCTGTGCGTCGAGTCGCACTGCAGTGCACTGCACGACCGTCAATCTGCGGCTTCTCTTAACACGTTCCAACAGATGACTTATTTGGCCGAGAGTTACACTGCGAAGCCCGACAACACGTTGTTCACTGCACGAATACACTACTCGACGTGATACGTTGCAGTATTTTGAACTACGCGGGGGCCTGACCCACGACTCCGTTACTTCTCCGCACTGGTGCTCCTCTAAACGTTACACCGGCGGGATCTGTAGAAATAAGGAGGCGAAGACCGAAAATCACACGTCCGCAATGGACGTGGACCTGACTACAGTGAGCCCACCAGGAGGTACACCACGTAGGTGCCTCCTTTTGGTGTCTCCTATGCCGAAGGGCAATCACCCAGAAGTATGGACGGTATCGCCGACTTCTGTATGATTCAACGTGTATACGTTGGAATCGACCTTTAAATTCCGCACAGGAGGGTCGAACACCCTATTGGTGTATTCTCGAGCCTTCCAAAATATGCAGTAAATTTAAATTTATTAAACTCGATCGAGATTTACTCGAACGAGAAGCAGGTGAACTTGCACGAATCGAGATGCGAATCGTGTTTTCCAAGCAAGGTGGGAATGAATTTCCGACCTTTTTCGAGCAAGGCTCGCTACACCCTTTTGAACAGCAGTCTTTATGGCTTTCTCGCAAGAGGATTTTCCCTCTTCGATCGCGATTAACTTCTGATCGAAATATGATCGGGAGCCGATGCGTCTCGGTCAGAAGTCGCCGTAAGAATGATCCGGATTGACAGCCGAAGACGTCGCCGCGGTACTCTTACTGGTCGTTCCGTGGCGCTGTCTGAATTTCGGCCGTCTCTCCTTGTCACATTATTGGCGCACTACTCTCTCACGGTACTGACGTCACTAACACCGTTAGCACACTCGAATCGAAAGGTAATGAGCCGTTACCGATGCCAGAAAAACTCATAATAAACGCGTTTTTCAATCACCGTTCGCTATACAAATCCAATTAGAGATAATCTCTTGGTTATTGTACGTTAACAGAATTAACGGTAATTGCGGCCGAGGCTAATCGCTCGGCATTGTGCAATCTTTAAACACCAACGTTTCTGTTGCGATCAATCTCCACACCATTCAGCTCATATCGAATCTCATCAAATATGAACGCCATGCAATTATTTCCCAACATCACCGTTGAAGCATCATTTGGCTTATGTATCGTCAATTTCCCCTCCACGTAGAGGAAACTTTCACACGGCAATGTGTATAAATCTTGCTGTTGTATAGGTATTCTTATCTCATCACTGTGTCCAAACGTTGTGTTAACGTATGGGTTGTATGTGTGAGTCTCGAGCTTAACAATGCGATCATCAAACGTCGGCTTCCCTGCAATGCTTAGAATGTCAGCCATTTTCAACTTAAATGCGCACAATGAATCCCAATGATTTCAAAAATGTAATGTTTGCAGCACTGAGCCTCTTCGTTTTAGCGTACTCAGGGCTGTTGTTGTTGTTGTTGTTGTAGACAATTTCGTTTGGAAGAAACGTGTTTCTGGAGTCGTTCAACACAAGCATCTCATTCGTTCGCACCACAGGTATTATCGTCGTCGCACGTGCAGTCTGATGGTAATCTCTTCACCTCGAAAATCCAGCAATCGTCCGTTTTGATCCACAACGTGTATCGTTAGATCCGTAATGATCCTTGCGGTGATTGGAAGGTAAATGATCTGTGCGGGCGTTTCCGATATCTTATATCCGGGCGGGACTCTCGGAGAAAATTCATGTATCGTATGTACACGCTTACCATTGTTGTACGCGCCAGCGTCACACTACATACAATGAGAATAATGTTTACGAACATGATATTAATCTGGAAGTCCGATTCGTGCCACATACACGGATCTAATTCCCGATTCGCCGGGAATCCCAATAGCGATCCAATGTTATTGGGTTTCGTAAAGTCTACGGCAAACGAGCAGTACAGCTCGCTTTTCATGGTGTTGTTGTTGGGGCGTAACACTATAGGATACATATCATTGTCACCATCATCATCGGTACCATCGAGATTTTAGGATATCGCTCAAGTAATCGCTGCTTCAAATACATGGCAAAGGCGTCAAGTTCGTAGGAGACGGGGGGAATCGTAATGTATTCGTGGCCAGTGTCGACGCTGTTGTTGTTGTTGGTGTCATAGTTTGTGGTGAAGTAGAATTTATCGTTGCTCGAGTCGATGTTGGGTATTGTATGATACGTTTCAAAGGTTGTTAGACCAAGCTCGTAATCATCGTCGCTCAAATCTATGGGTGGAAAGTTGCTTACAACGAGGGTGCTACTCTTGCCAGTTAGAGTCAATGTTAACGACATATTCCGAGAAACTGCTCGACTAGTACTGAATCAGAGTGGCGGGGACAATCCTTAAATTTGGTGCCAATCGTTTGTAGAAAGCGTAGACATAGTTGTCCACAATTGCTCTGATCATACTCCTGATAAGACGTTCGATTGTATTCAATTTTCACATCATCATTATCCAAATATTGTGTCAATTCCTTAGGCGGTCGAAGATTGCCAAAGCTGTCGAAGTATACAGCTCGATGCCCTCTCTTCGCATACGCCACCCAATGAGTCCCCGGTCCCTCGACATTGTCCAAATTCACGATACCGCTCTCGTTTCGACGTATTCCTCCGGCTGGTAGCGTGTTGCGCATAAAAACACCTCTAAAGAATGGAATACGCATACGTTTTGCCAACTCATTCAATTGCATGTCGGTAGTTACACCCACAGGAATTTTTATTGTCTTTTCGGCGTTTTTTTTTTGTTTTTTCGTTTCGAGATTCCCTGTTCGCGCTTGTATGGTGTCAGATAGAGTCCACGACCTTCCATGGAGCGATTATGACGCCGCATTTCCTGCAGCTGACGTTGCGCTGCCTTATTATCGTTTACCGCCTTGGCGATCCCGCCGCTCCGCCAGCTAATGATCCGAGAACACCTAGCAGCGGGAGAAGTGGTAATATACCACCCCGTTTGGCCACTGGAAGAATCCTCTTTTGCGATGCTTTTCTTACAGTCCTTTTGCGGGGTTTTGTTTTCATCCCCATTCCGATTTTCGTCTTGGCCTTCATAGCTGCCCAAACAGCTGTAGCAGCTCCTCTTTCACCCAGAGTCGAGTCTCGCGCAACGATGCGTTTTCGCGCTTTGTCAGCGAGTACGTTATCTGCTGCGTGCCTTTCGCCGAGGTCGTTGCTACGCGAATATGCAATATCGTGTTCGCGACACGCTGCGTCCAACGGATTGATGCCTCGATCACCCCTAGCCAATCGTTTTGCCAGATGAGTTCCTGGACCACAAAACTGATATCCTGGGATATGTAATTCGATAGGTAGCGCGTTTATCGCTCGATTTAACAAACCACCGCCTTTCTTTACTCTCGTCGGCAACATTCGCTGCAGTTTTTAATCAGCGGTGCTGGACCGTCGATATGCGTTCGCTGCCAAGGGCGATTATAATGTTCCAGACACCGACGATACTGCCGAACCTCAGAATCGGCTTTTTTATATGCTCGGGGAGTCTGTCCCACAACTGGTCAATGTGTCTGCCAAATTCGTGAAGTAGAATAATCTTTGGTATATATATCAGCTGCTCAGAGGTTATGTCTCGAATGTCGCAATTATCCGGCAGAACGAGAAGCATTTCGAATACTGAGCTGTTTTGCTTCGACGCGGACCTATGAATAGGACGCATAGTCGCTTCGATGTGTCAAAAATCATTTTCGCGGTTTGCAGCGAGGATGCGATTCGTGCGACAACCTGTGACTATACGCGTGACAAATTTTGATGATAAATCGCAAATGATGTCCTCGAAAACAAAACGCAGACACGGTAGCATGCTGCCAAACACTATCCGCAGGCTCATTTGCGGCCCATCAAATTGCGGAAAGACCAATGTGCTGGTGAGCTTGTTGGAAAGTCCTCACGGCGTTCGCTTCGAGAACGTGTACGTGTATTGCAAGTCGTTGCAGCAGCCGAAATATCAGTATTTGGAGAATTTATTGGCTCCGATAGATGAAATTGGCTACTTCATGTTTTCATATAACAGTGACGTCATCCCACCGAGCGAATCGCTTCCGAATTCCATTTTTATCTTTGATGACGTGGTATGCGACAAGCAAGATACGATACGAGAATACTTTGCAATGGGGCGCCATTCGAACGTTGACTGTTTCTATCTCTGTCAGATGTATGCAAAGATTCCCAAACATCTTATACGTGACAATGCAAATCTGCTGATTCTGTTTAAGCAGGATGGCACCAACTTGAAACATGTGTACAACGATCACGTAAACACTGACATGTCTTACGAGGATTTCTGCGCTTTGTGTCGCAATTGTTGGCAACGCGAGTACGGTTTCGTAGTGATAGACAAGGATTGCGCGATGTCAATTTACGTTATAGAAAGGGATTGAACGAGTTTGCAGTACCGTGAGGTGGTCAATCGTCATCGACACGTCTGTGGAAAAGCAACGTTTGCGGCACAATGATTGATATCGATAGTCTGGAGATTAAGGATCGCGAGAGAATAGCGAAGGAAATTGCAAAAACCAGTGATTCCATTCGCAAGAAACATCAGGCTTTGAAGACTGGCAAGATGGAGGAAGATATCGCGTTGGAGAGATACTTTAAACCTATTGTCGATCCCTTAAAACATATTGTGGAAAATACAACAGCGACAAAAGCTGACATGCCATCGCTGACGAGCACAGACGTTGAAGGCAAGGAAACATTAACACCTAAAACGAAAATCCAACCGAAAGGGAACGCATCACATAAGACAAAGAGGAAACCACACGCGTCATCGGAAAATTCATTCGTAACGTCCACACCAATTCAATCGAAGCGGAAACGGCAGGATGTTACATCAGCCGATTCCCCAGTTCCTTCCACAACAATAAATACATTTCCGAACGTACAATCGCTTGCAACTAATATTGACGATGTTTTCGAAACTACTCCCGATGAGTCGTTTGCATCATCTATTAGACAGCAACTCCAAACATTCGAGGGACAACAAACATTTCGCAACCATTTCGGTCCGTTGGGGCAAAAATACATGCGTGCCATCCTGAGTGATGACAGGGATACAGCAATGGACTATGTGTACGGCGTATACTTTGGCAATAGTGGAACGATGCTTGGGGACAAGGCTTTCGATATAGACAAGGATGATAATATAATCATAGATGGTGTAAAATACGGAGGAACGTCAGGCCTTTACGAACTGATTTTCAAGAGACTTCCCGACGATGCCATATACACAGATGCCGATAGACAAAAATACAAAGTATACTACTGACAACAAATGCTCACAGACGTGGTCATAACGCCCAAAATCCCGTAATGAGTAACAAGGGATACAAGTATAAACATGTAATTGCACCGCTACTACCCCGTATATCGACCAGTAAGGCAGGGAAAGGCCTGCCGGTTCCGCGAGTCATGACGGTAAATGATAACAAGATCGATTACGTGCACTGGGACGATCCCAACGAGCTGGTGGATCGACTCCGTTTGTTGGAAGCGTCGCGTCAGGCGGGTAACAACTCGCATGGCCATGAAATTCTATCGATTATCGAGGAACTCCGCGAGGTAGGCCTCATTATAAATTAAACCGCGCACCGATGATGTGCACTGTATGCGTTGAGATGCCGATCAATAAATTTGGAGTATCGCTCGAGAAGAGCGGAGCAGCTGGAATGGACTATTACAAATGGAGCGGTTTGCTTCGAAATTATATGCGAGACAATGCTCTTTGCGTGGCAGGTGCCGACTTTGATGCAAAATCACGCAAGATACGACGCGTAGCTCAGCCGACAGTTGACAGCGATGCCGTTAATAAACTATATGTGGAAAAAGAGCATTAAACTTTTGAGAGAGCAGCATGAAGAATTGGAGAGGAAGCTGGTCATGTTTCAGAGAGATATTTCAGAGCAAAACAGCGTTCAAGAGATATCACGCGCATTGAATCCGCAGCGACAATGCGAAGGAAAATCATGCGAGACGGTTGAACTTGACCAGAATTTCCTCGAGCCGATGGGGAGCACATAATGTATGTACACGATAATTATCGCATCATTCGTGTCAAAGACATCTCTGCGATCAAACATGCAACCAATATCGAAATCCGAGAGTAATGAAAGCCATAGTCTCAAGAAGCGACAACTTGTTGAGGAATTGCATGCTCCAGCTCGAAGACATTTCCCGCGGAGACACGTCATAGTGCATGGATACGATGATCTGTGGCAAGCTGACGTTGTAGAAATGCGTCCATACTCGCGATTCAACCGAGGTCATCACTATATACTCACGGTCATCGATGTGCTGAGCAAGTATGCATGGGCGGTACCGCTCAAGACTAAAGGTGGTGCTGAGGTGACTAAAGCGTTTGCAAAGATATTTAGAGATCGACATCCGAAAAATTTGCAAACCGATCAAGTAAAAGAATTTTACAACGTTGATGTGCAGAAACTCATGACAAAGCATGGCATTAATCATTATTCGACGTATTCGGTGATGAAGGCCTCCGTCGTAGAACGTTTCAATCGAACTTTGAAGAACAATATGTGGAAACTGTTTACGCTCAATGGAACCTATAAATGGGCTGATGCACTACCGCGTCTACTTGCAGAGTATAACGCACGAAAACATAGAACCATCGGAATGCGTCCTTGCGATGTTACCTGCGATCGCCGATAAGCTGCTAGCTACAGTATACAGCAACATAAAGATCGCTGCTCCAGCGAGATTCAAATTGGGCGAGTTTGTGCGCGTGAGCAAATTTAAAACCATCTTCGATAAAGGCTATACACCGAATTGGACAACGGAGGTGTTTAAAATAGCCAAAGTACAGGCAACTAATCCCGCGACGTATCTGCTCCTCGATTCCTTTGGAAAACCTGTTGCCGGAGGATTCTACGAACATGAGCTGCAACGCGTCACAGATCCTGATGTGCATCTAGTGGAAAAAGTGTTGCGTAGAAAGGGGATAAGGTGTATGTCAAGTGGTTGGGCTTTGATAAATCACACAATTCTTGGATAAATAAAAATAATGTATTGTAAAATAATACATGGTTCAATAAAATACAATGATGCATATACATATACATGAGTGGCGACTTTTATTTTACACATTAATCCCACTATTTATATGAATGAGTTAATAAATACTAATTTCTATACATTTGCGGACAATTTGTAAACAATTTTATATTATACAATAAATTCCACTATTTATAATAAATACAATAATAATAATTTCTATTTTACAACGGTATATTATAATGTCCCCAGGGCAGAGTGTCGGTCGAATCGGGTACGATATATCGCTTGTCGTCATACGGACTTAGAGCGATTTTGGATTCGAAATGGTGTACACTTTGTGCAATTTATACCGTATGCATGATTGTCTGCGAACCATTTCGATCTCTTTGCGCAAACACTGCGCGTAGTCGACGAAAGTTATCGTTCTGGCTATGACGTTGGTCTTGACGCCTTTCGCCTTCTTCGTATCTTTTTTGCCGTCTACGCGAAGTGCATACATTTTCGCTCTAAGACCTATGAATTCAGTCATTATCGCACCGTTATTTTCATGCTTCATCAGCCCCGGAACCTTCTTATTTACGCGTGGCATATTATATGGATTGTCGGTAGGATAATCGCTTGTGTCGAATCTATCGATATTGTGCTTCATAGACTCGTAGATATCGTCGCACCGAATGTGATAAATAAGACTGTCAGTGTCGGTGTATAGAATTTTACAATTTTGCCCGTGTTTAGGAGACATGTACTCGTGGTGAAATTCATACAAACAAAGTTTTGATATGTCCAGAATGCACATACCCACGTATATCGGTTTGTTGAATTTCACCTCGAGTTTTCGCAATTCAACAGCTACTAAATTTTCCGAAAAAACACTTCTGCTGTGGAAATTCGGTTTCGCGATCATTGCCTCCGCGCCATATCGCCCTTCCCAATGTGTCACAAGTTTTACATCCACATGGTTTCGTACATTTTCCATAGTTTTACCGAATACTGCGTTGTTCATCAATTTGTACAAATTCTTTTCAAAGTCGTTTGTCGCGCTTGTTCTAAATCGTGTGTTGAGTTCGATGTAATCGCGAAGCCAGGGAGATTGAGCGAATTGAAGCACGCGGTGTATCTTTGTAATACGAAGACCGTGACGCGTGCACTGCTGCAGATTGCGATAATGGATTATGTAACGCTGCTTATCGTATACCGTCGCGAGTAACTTGTCCTGCCTGCTGCCAGGTGGTTTGGCACGCGTCGGACAGAACGGCAGATCTGCATGAGCATCGTGCAGACGTTGCGGATATTACAGATCTACCTCGAGAATGTATCCCGTGGGCGAATCGACGCCGATTGAAGATACGTCAAAATTTACAACATCTTCGACCCATTGAAATTTAGCGTATGGTAGAGGCTGACACATTGCCCATCCATACAAATTGTTCACGTCAAAGTACATCAAGTACGATGACTCTTCCGATGCGTCGTAAGATGACATGTACTTGTTATTGGCATGTGCGTATCTTCCGGAACATTGACTTAAGCCCCCGCGTATACCGCGTTCGATAAACATGACCATATCGATGTCTGTGAGCAATTCGAATGTAATTTTGGTATGTTTTAGCATTGCATCCCATGTGAAACCAGGTAGAGTATAGTAATGCGCTGAATCTAATCCGTAGCTCTTGATACAACTTTCGCGAAAATTTTCAAAAATATCTGCCAATAACAAGACATCAGTTTTCAAATACAAATCGCTGTATTCGCCCAAGGTTCTAATCTCGAAACGCTGCCAGACTGTCTCGGCGTGTGCGTAATCGGTCTCTGATACAGTCTCGCCCGTTAACGAACTGTAGAATGACTCGCGCGGTGGTAAGCATGGATCCTGCAGCTTGTTCGCGCAATCAAGGTATTCATATGGAAAGACACCCTTTCGCGTCAATAAATTGAAATCTTCAGTGGATAATGTTCCAAATTGGGATCGCAAAATTTTTAATTGATCTGTGTTAAGAAAAGATGCTAATTTGTCGAGACTGGTATTTAGAAATTTGTATGAATCGATGAATCGTAATTTAATATAATTTTGCGAGTCTGATTCATCCGTATCTTCAACATGTTTTGGGAAAGAAATATATTTTTCTTTAGTTATAGGTAATACATCAACGTGACCTTCGAAAGCGGTAGCTATTTCCTCGATAATGAAATGCGAATCATAGCCGGATAAATTATGGAAAACTATGGGGATGTAAAACACATTTTTATAATTTAAATTGCACTCCGAATGTGCTGGGCCTCTGAACCGTCCGGACAGATGGCAATGATCGCGAACTCGTACATCGCTAGCCTTGAATGGTTCTTCGCAAATATGACAATGTGCTGCATTGCGAAATGTCGTCAACTGTTCGGAGTTAAATCCAGCATGGGAACATTACTGGTAAGAATAGGTTTGGCAAAGTTTGCAAAATTTTTAAGTTCGTCGACGAACCATGAAACACAATCTGTGTCGCGGCGACATCGATACATCGACAGTGATGTATCATATGAACAATGCATATAATATGCAATGCTGTGTACATTGTGGTGTTGATATGTATGTAATTTATTATCACCCGCTTGGTTGTCCAACGTTTTTGCGATGATGCACTCCAGATCTGCATATACCACGAAAGGAGCCGCTCCTTCCTATCGTGGTTGCTGAAATTGAGCAGATTGTCGCCTTCGCTGGGCAGCAGAATGGCGCAGTTGTTTATCTGCCCGCAGTCCAGCGAATGCACCTCCAACTTCTCGGTAGATCCGAAGTAGTGCATGCATCTGTAAACCCCAAAAAAATTTATTTAATTTCACATATATTTCAACATTTTTTAAACATTTCATAAATTTTTTTATACATACCGATCGCAGATGAATTTCTTGGCTTTGTGCCTGCTCAGCTGCATGCCCACCAGCCTGGACAAGTCCTTAATGCATGCAAAGTGCCCTACATCGCCGTGCTCTCGATTCGGCGTGTAAAGCAAGTTTACATGTATATCCCTCTTCTGCCTGGTGAGGTGCAGCGGGAAGACTGTTGGCGCCTTCTTCATCTTCTCCTCGAAGCTGTAGACATTGACGGAGATGTCGTTCAGCCGTTCAAACTTCCCAATATACCCCAGAGACATTGGGAACTCAATGCCCTGGAGATTTAGGATCGACGTATACTGCGGGTATGAACCTGGACGTTCAGGATATTTTGTTGCTGGATGAAGAGCTGCGACAACTGCCCACGCGAAACATGCGTTGTCCGAGGATTGTATGCTTATTGTTGTCCTCTTCAGCATGATTTCTCGCGGCAACTTGAAGTGACACCCCGCGCGGAGTGGATTATACCTATTGACATTGACGGTCAGATTCATGATTCTCGCCAATGCCCATCCGCTGTCGCGTTCCTGGAACTCTTCCAGCGATGCCAGGGTGGATTCGACGACGCATCGCTGGTACCACTCCTGCAGATCGGATGTGTGGAAGAGCTCACAGTTTTGGGTGTTGATGCTTTTACAAGCATGCTTGTCACCTGCCACAAATTCGCCGTTGAACACCGTGTTCACTTTGAGGTTTCGATGTTTCCTCAAGGTGTCCCGAACATGCTCCAGCACAATGGTCTCTGCATCCTGGAGGAAGTTGCGCGGTTCGATATAATTCGAATTTAGGATGACACCTGTTAATACGCGAGTATCGAACGCAGTGTGTATTTCACGCCACAAAAGTC
Organism: Colletes collaris; assembly: GCA_030068185.1. NCBI lineage: Eukaryota > Metazoa > Arthropoda > Insecta > Hymenoptera > Colletidae > Colletes > Colletes collaris. The sequence continues at coordinate 27,310 of JASGYR010000156.1, read as the reverse complement.
CCGTACTCGAATGTCCGGCACCTTGACGCGCGAAACGTCTGCGCACCAAATGTTTCAATCCTTCGAGTCGCGCGATTCGAGCAACCAACGATTGTCGAACACCGATCGATAATCGCGGGCGTTTCACGCGGCTGTGTTCTTCCAAAGATTCGATACACTCGTTGCACCGTTCTTCCCACGCGAGGTACTCTTCCTGCGAAATCAATCGTTCGGATTGGTCCAACAATTGGCGTTCTACTTGTGCGAATTGTTCCATGATTGTAAAATGGAAATGTAAATGGAATGTAAATGTAAATGTAATATCCTTTTTTTTCAATGCAACACGTTGTAACTATTTGAGGCCTTTTATTTTTTTTTTTTTTTTTTTCGTGGGGAAAAACTTCGAAATAATCCCTCCAACCTCTTTGGGGCGAGGCGGGAGGGGTGTGTGGGATTCCCCGCGCCCATTATAACGGGCGCGGGACCTACCCACTAAAAACCCCACGGTGACCCTTCCGCACGATTTGGGAGGATACCGGGAATCGCTTGAAGTATACATCCGGTATCCTCTCCCGTGCCCGCGCTGCGCCCACCCGCGGGGGGACAAACGGTCCCCCGGTAATCGCTGTCTCGCATAGCGGCAGGACGAGGTCACATCGTCCTGCCGCCATCCGTCCCAGGGCCGCGTCTAGTGGCGGCTGCGAGCCCCAACTCGCAACCGCCGCGACCCCTTTTCTACCCCTCGGAGGCCGGCAGCTCATGGCCGCACCAGGCCACCGAGGGTCCCGCTCCGTGCGCCGGGCCCGGACAGGAGGCACTGCTACCCCATCCGGTCCGACCCCCCGCCGCCCAGTCGCCCAGGATCCCGCCGCGAACGGTGGTCCTAGGGGATCCCCAAGCCACCGACTTGGCGTTAAAGTCTCCCAGGACTAGCACCGGCCGGGCCGCGCAGCGCCTGCACGCATGCCGCGACCTCGGCCAAGTACAGCTCGAACGCGGCGTGACCGCTGCGGGGCGAGATGTAGCACCCCACTACGGCGACTCCCCAGTCCACGGCGACGAAACCCCGACCGCGCTCCAGAATGGAGAACGGCGGGGATCCGTCGCCACCTCCCCATACCGTCGCCACCAAACCGTCCGCGTCGCCCACCCAATGTGGGTGATCCGGCACGCGGTACGGCTCGGCGGCGACCGCCAGGCCACCCCCTCACCCCGCGAGGACTTGGTACATCTTGTCCTGTGCCGCGCGGCTGTGGTTGAGTTTGGCCTGGAGGAGGCGGCGGGGCGCCGTTATTTACCGGCCGCCCCAGCCTCCTCCCGGCTGTCCGTCCCTGTGGCACCGTCCAGCTCCATGGTGGACGCTGCCAGCAACCGCGGTGCTTGATCCGGGGTGGGCCCCTTCTTCTTCCCCTTCCGGGAGGGGAGAGCACTTTTTGCTCCCCACCCTGTGATCGGCTGGCCTCCCCATGTCCGCACATAGCGGGCAGTGGGGGGCCGCCGAGCACTGGCTCGCGCGGTGGTCATTCGCCCCGCAGCGGTAACACTGACCGCTGCGGTCCACCGGCGAGGTGACACTGGGTGGCCGCGGCGAGAGTATCTCCTCGCGCCGAAACCCACCCACCAATACCCTCCCGGATTCCGCCACCTTTCGGGCGGCGGAGGAGACACCGGCGGAGAGGAAGGAGACCTGCGGATTTCCCGACCCGCACGTCTCCTCGGGGCAATCACCCGCCCTCGCTAGGGCACAGGACACCTCCTGCGCGGTGACCGTGTCGTCCAACTACATATGCGCATCTCTGTGCGCGCATTCGTGAGCCGGACGACTCGGACACCCAGCTGCTCCTGGAGCCTCTGGGCGAGTCGGTCCCCGGCCGGTCTTCCCTCCTGGAAGCCGAGCTGGGATATTTCTCAGGTGCGACGCCCCGGGTCCGGGTCTTATCCGCGCTGCCCTGCGAGGCGGGTCAGGTCGCCCTGAGGGCGGTCAGCGTCACTGCTGCCGTTTAGGGGGCCCCGGGCCCGCCTTCCCCCTCGTTTGCCCTCCGGGTGGGATGGTGCAGAGGCGCCGCCCCGCGGTCCCCCATGCACCGAACACCAGGGGGTGGGGTAGCGCTTGTGGGGGCGTGGCTTTGTCCGGTGGAGGCGGATATCCTGTTGATCTTTGCCGGAAAGGCGGAAATATCTGTTGGATTTCAGAAGTTTGGAGCGGAGGAGGGGGTTACTTCCGCGTTCCTCACTTTTCTTCGGAGGTTTATGGAATTTCGGAGTGCGGGAGGGTGCTTTTTTTTACACCTCAGGGTAGCAGATATCTCTGACCGGGGTTCATCGTTGTTCCACCTCGCTCTGGATCGTCGTCCTCGTCGGAGAACCCCATCGCGTACCTCCACGCGCCGCCTCCGCGATTCTTCCAGGCAGCCAGAGCCCTCCTCCCCTTACTCAACGTTTTAATTGTGAACTATTAGGTGAGGAGTGCGGTCCACCGCAGCCGCCTGCACCCATCCTGCCATACAGGGCCCCCAGGTGGTCGCTGGGATCCCAAACCACCGACCAGCTTAAAGCCAGGACTGCACCGGCCGGGCGCGCAGCGCATGCCGCGCCTCGCCGGGTCGTCGACGCAGCTGACCGCTGCCATCGCCAACTGGGACTCAGTCCACGGCGACGAGAGCCCCGACCGGCTCAGGACGGCGGGGTCGTCGCCACCCATACCGTCGCCACAACCGTCGCGTCGCCCACCCAAGGGTGATCGTGGAAGAGGGGCGGCGACAGCCAACATCCGCGAGATGCTCAGTCGATGGGCATGGTTAATTAGCCAGCTGGAGGAGGAGAGGGGCCTGGGATTTAAAATGTCAGCCTCCTCCTACAGGCTGTGTCTGGAGTGGCTAGGGGATGGAACCGCGGTGCAGGAGGGGTGCCAGCTCATTCCGGGAGGAGAGCACGACTGTAGGGCTGGCATGTGAAGAGGGTGGGAGGCTCGGATGATCGGAGCGGGACACGGAGGAGGGCTGAGGAAGGACGCCGCCGAGAGGCGGAGGGATTCCCTTGGCCGCGGGCGGCGAGGGGGGGATGGGGTTCCTCCCGTTTTCCGTACCAGAGACACGGGAGTGCCTTCTGAAGGAGAGGGGGGGGAAAGAAGTCGAAGGGAGGAAGGAATGGGTGGACCCTCCATGCCTGGAAATGGCGGAGGTGCCTCCGGTGCATGGGAGGGCTCATGGAAGGCGGAGAAACAGGATCCTCCGAAGCCTCTGGAGGAGAAATGGGGAGGGAAGGGGGAACCTCACGACCTGGGTCGTGGGGTGAAATGGGGGAGTGGAGGAGGGCTCTTCCCCGTCTCGAATTGCGCCTTCCACCAGGAGTGGCAGGACCCCGCAGCTCCTGGGAATGGGGACCCTCCAGGGTACAGGTCTGCCCCTTTGGAAGGCGGGCTGCCCCCTCCCGCCTGGAGGGAGCTCTGGATACCTCGGATGTCCTGAGGAACCAAAGAGGGTGGGACTGATGGGCTGGCCACTGACCGTGCCCTGTGGAGGGAAGGGGACGAGCGGACGCTCCCCTCCTTCCTTCCACAAGAGGAGGCTCAGGGAGGCAGACACCTCACTAGAGACCTTTGCAACCGAGAGAGGAACTTAAGCAGGTGGAAATAGGTGCAGACCTGTCAGGTAACCTGAATACTCGTTCGCAGGGCCCCGGAGGGCGGTTGGGTTCTGAACCACACTCCCGGTGGTGGGGGATGTCTTCGGCCTGTCTTGGGGAGTGACAGGCCCCCGCTTCCTGGTCAGATAGGGAGTAAGGGTCGTCGTGACGACAACAGAGGCTTGTGTGACCAGAACGGGGCGAGGACTGGGCCGACGATTGGGCCAGTGGACAGTGAAGAGCCTTTCGACCGCGCAGCTCGCGCTGGGTCAGGGTCGATGGGCAATTGAGAAGCCAGCTGGAGGAGGACTAGGGGATATCAGAATACGGGATCGGTCGAAAAATGTCAGCGTCCTCCTCCTACGGTGTCTGGAGATGTGAGGGTCCAGATGCGGGGAAAGGGAATGCACACCTGGGTACTGCAACACGTGCCGCGAGGCTGACCTGGTAGGGGTAGGAGTACAGACGGGCTAAGGCCGACTGTAGGCTGCGGGCCTGGAGGGGGGATCGAGGGAGCGACAGAGGCCCCTCAGAGTGACGGCCAAGAGGGGTGCCGCCGATGAACACGCAACCCAGGGAAGAAAGCTTGGAGGAGATTCCTCGTGACAACAGGAGCAAGCATGGCGGAAATGGAGAGGGAGATGAGAAAGTGCCCCCCCTCAGCCATTATCAGGCGGATGGGCCGGAGACAGTGCCTTCAGGGAGGGGAGGTTCAGAGCCGAAGGTGAAGAAAGAAGATGGATGGGGGTGTGGAGAAGGATCCAGGAGAAGGAAAGGGTGGAGGTTGTCGGATTAGAGGCTGAGGCGATCACCAGGCTGGGGATCCTGGGAGGTCTTTAGGACAATCGCCGGAAAAATGGGAGCAGAGTGGAGGGTACAGAAAGTCCGCCGTACGCGATCAGACATCCTGGAACTCGGACGCACACAACCAGGTCATCATGAAATAGGAATCACGAGCTCTTCTCCCGTGTCGAAATAAATACGGGACTTCCCATCGTGGAAGAAGGATATCCGCAGCGGTGGCTGGGCATTAGCAGAAACAGCCGATGTGATCGCACCTTCATACTGGCGGTTGTCGTCAGATGGACCGCAGGAGGTGGACGTAAAGATCGAAGCCAGGATAGGCTTCACTATGTCCATCGCGAAAGTGCAGCGATGCTTTTCCTGGGTTTCGACCACATGATCTGCCCACTTGGGAAGGCTAACTGTGCCACAGGTGTGGCCAAGAGGGCACGTGGCGAGGACCTGCACTGCACCTCCTTTCGAGGAAGCGCAGACTCCCGGAGGCCTCGGACACCCATCGGGGTCAGGGTATGTCGGTTTACCATACTTTGGAAGTGACCCAGCATTCACGGTCCTGCAGGTCAACGAACAGGTGACTTGCGAGGACCTGCGTGACGGCCGACTCGGTTCGGGCGGACGGTATGGTTTCTGAACCGTACAGGGTCCTCCCGGGCTGGGTGGGGATGTCTTGGGGAGGCGGTGTGTGGGTGACGGGAATAGGCTACGCCACGTGACCAGCAGTGAGGTGACCGGACACGGGCCTGCTGTCAGGATAGAAGGGAACGGTGTGCGTGTTCTTACCCAGGCTGGGACGAGGGAGTTGGACGCCGCCCTCCAGAACTGGAACTGGAGCAGTTGGGCAGAAGTCGTTGGGGGTGACTTCACGCCATCGCCCGCGTGGTGTCTCCTTCGTCTGGGCAGTGTCGCTGAGACAGATGGGCCATCCCGGACATGACCTCGGAGGGCCACCGAGAGAAACGGGCGCACGTCGAAGATTGATCTTGGCGGCACCCGGTGTGCGGTGTAACGGGTGAGGTCCGCACCTACTCCGCATCGGACCAGGTCGCACACCGTGGTAGGGTCAAATATGCGCCGCGACCGGTATGGCTGGAGTGCACACGCTGCGAGACAGGATCTCGAGGAGTTCGTGTCACCACTCTGGGCAGAGGAGATGGAGGCCTTCCTGGGTGCCTGCGAGACGTGTGCTGCTAAACGGAAACGGCGAGATCAGGCGTGGTGGACTCCGGAGATAGCAGAGCATCGGCGTGGGCAAACAGGCAGGTACCAGGGTCCCTGACAACGGCTGGGCCGGGGAGCTGGAGAGCTACAGGGAGGCCAGGGGCCCTCAGAAGGGCCATTATCAAGAGAAGGATGGCTGCCTGGATGTGAGTTGGTCGGGAGACATATTGGGAAAGCCATAGGTGTTATAACAGTCAAAGGGCGGAGGGCTTTCAGCAGACAGGGCCAGGGGGTCGTGGAGGCGCTGTTACTGGGGAATAGGAGTTCAACGGTGGGAGGTGGCATTATGTTCCGTCGAAGGAACACAATTACGCGAATATTTCGTTGTCAGTTTATATAGGTACGTAAAGCTATCAGAAAGACATTTTATTCCATTAAAAATCATTTAACTTTTCGTATAATCAAAGTGAAATTTATCATTTTTCTCAATTCAGTGAGTTCTAAATTATTTGAATATCGAAAACGGGACTTGTCGAGCGGTAAAAGGAAACGAATTGTATTTTATAAAATTTATACAACCATATTATCTTTAGAAGAAAAGTATAAATGTAATTACACGTTGATTTTTTATTTCAAAATCACCAATCATGTTGTTTCATACTTCCAACGCCGCCGAAGTGTCACAACGCCGATTTCACTGTATCGCGATTCGAGGCATTAACATTCCACTGCCATTCGAGACACACGGTTCACTTCTACCTTTTCATTCGTTTAACGTTTCGACTTTTCTTCGAGTCAACATTCGACCGAAGCAACGTCGGCTAGTCAGCATTAACGTACATGCTGTGTAACAATGACATTGTTTCCAGGTTAATTCCTTGAAACGCGACTAACCGTTTACAAGATCGAAGGTATCTTGAGACTTACCATCTCGAAGACGGGCACCACCGTGCGGGATATCACGACGCGATGCGAGATACGAAAAACGTGTTTGCCGGTTGAGCCTGAACGAGGCCTGTTAGTAAGACGGACCGGGCGAATAATGTCCCGAACGGTGGCGGTCATCACCGAAAATGACGTGTGTTCTTCAACAGCTGTCTGTTGAACGCGATGAGGGAGCAGAGATTGGTACTTATAGCAGGAGAAGCGTCATTGCGACCGATTCTGTCTCCTGAGCGTCGCTAAGATCTTTGAGTCGGTCTGAGGGTGACTGATCCGCCATCGGGCCGGATTCTCGGACGGCCAATCTTCCGACAAGGGCGAATACTGGGTCGAGGTGGTGTCGGGGGCGGACCAGCGAGGGACAAAGTATGTTCTGTGTCCTGGTCGCCCTTGACGTCAAAAATCGTTTAACTCAGGTGGAACACTGGAGGCAGGACTGCAACCTAATCCTGGTGGTGTACTTCCAGGGCCGGAATTGGTAAAACGAAGACGGACCGAAGTTATCGAGGCTGAGATAAACAGCTCGGTCACCCTCTGGAACTTGGCGTATCGTCAGGTGCGTACTGGCCCCGGGGTGCCGGTAGGATATGCCGACGACATCGCTGGTCGACGGCGTACGACAGGTGCCCTCGAGGAGCATTGTCACCACTCTATAAGTTATGGGTGGCTCCGGGCACGACCTGGAGTTGGTACCCTCCAAAACCGAGATAGCCCTCCAAAAGAGGATTGGGGTAGGTGTATAAAGGGACGAGCCAGGGTCCCAGACAAATCCCTTACGCTGGGGGGTCGTATGTCGGTAATTGTATCAACGGTCGGAGCGAATTAGATCAACGGTTGGAGTGTCATAAATATCAACGGTTGGTATCGTCGGTAATTGATATCGGTTGGTAATTATCAGAAAGAGATAATTGTCAGATGTCGGTAAGGGAAGAAATTAGATGTCTTTTTACTAAAAAAGTGATATATTTAATCTTTTATTACAATTCAGTGAGATTATAAATTAGGTAATTATGAAAAGGTGTCAGATGTCGGTAGGGGAAAGTTTTTGCTAATAAAATTTATATATTTGCTTTTATTACAATATGATATAAATTATGTAATTACAAAATTAGATATATATAATTATTAATAGTTAAGGAGCTGATTTTACATGTTGTTCGATATCCTCGCGTTTCTGGATCAATGTCGTCCATGTCGAGTGTACAACAACTTTTCCTCAGTATCGCCAAGAATATTCAGATCCTCCGCGATTCTAATATCCAGGTACTTGTATGCCGTGGATGTAGCAAACCTCCTCCCAGATACGTCGAACGTTGTTTATTGCTATCGTAACATATGGTATGTAAAGAATGAAGGTAAGTAATAATGCTAAGATGAATCTCCTCGTGACTTTCGTTTCGCAATGTAGTAATTCATGTTTGTAGAATCCATAACGTTTCACGACGACGGCGACGACGATACTATCAAAACATGTGCAGACATATATGTGTATCATGCGAAGCGGGTGCATAGTGCGGCAGAAGAATTTTTATGTCGTATTCTTCTGCGAAAAGTGAAACTGGTTCAAAAGCGGTTTTTAGATAACCTTGATCACGACCAAGCGAGCAAATTCTAGCACATCACATTCGCGGTACTAATCGTCCGAAATCAGGTGTATCATGCGAAGTTACATAGTGCAAGATGTCACGTGTTCTTCTGCGAAAATGCAATGTTTGCAAATATCTTTTATATTACCATGAACACGTACATGCAACCTCAGCAGAACGTATAACATTGACGAGCATTATGGGCGCAAGAAATTATGTTTAAATATCGATTAAAATGCGATAGTTAATTAATTCGTTACCGTTTGTTTTCGGTTACGCGACCGACCAGGAAGATTCTAGGTCGACGCGTCCGCTATTCGAAACATTCCACGGTTCTCGAGGTTTTCTGTAAGTCACGCGAACGATAAAGTAACGTTCGAGTTCGAACATGTTCAACGCCCAGGCATGAAGGTACGACAATTAGTTAAACAAAGACGGACGAGAGACGCCTCAGCGCCACGCGACGAAGGATTCCCCTCTCACGCGCAACTCACTCGTGCTCGTCCGTCACTTTGCTATCGAGCCACTGAACGGAGCATATCGATAAGCGAGCACGCTATCTTTTAATCTCGAATCGTCGATTTTCGACCCTTGAAAGCTTCTCCAAAAATTAGCCTGCGTCGCGAGTTCCGTCAACGATCTAGCTCAGTCACACAACATAATAATAAAATTAAACGTCAGTTATTCGAGCTTCAACGTCCGTCCAATCCCTCCCAACGTCTCCCCACGATCGAGTCATAAACGTCCTCCGTGAACGTTACGAACCCACAGACCAAGTCCCATGGATTCGCCGTCTTCAAGCCAACAATCTCCCGAACTATCAGATCACGTCCTCGTCGCCACGGCCGCAGTGCGTCGATTCTGACGTGGTATCCAACGTAAGTCGCCCAACGCCGTTGTCAAACCGGTCCGCAACGTGCCCGTACGCACATAACCAGACGTGAAGGGCCAATAAGGGCGACGGTTGGAATCTTACAACCTCCTCTGATCGCCCTCCTACGACAACCAAAGTTGCAGGCAAAGATCGAATCAGAATCTTGCATGAAACAATCGAGCGATTATTTAAAGGGAACGCTCTCACACATACAGTCCACTAATATAGCCGCGTATCGCGGCGACTGTCCTCCTGGGTGCGACAACGACAAACCAGGCGCGAGCGCAAAGAGAAAGACATCCGACGTGAGTCACGTTGTCAGGTATTTAACGCCTATTCTTGTCTCTTTCTGTTACAGATCATCGAAGCTAGAAAGCCTAACGCGTCTAGACCGGCAGACTTTTGTCTCATAAGACGATTAATAAACGACGTAGTCGTATTCATGTACGTATTCGTTCTTTTGACGTTCCCCTCGAGATCGCACCGTTAGGCGAGGTTTTCAAACCTACTCCCTAACAAATTAGATGCCTTTAAATATGATATATTTATTAAAGCAACTGATTATAAAACATTACTTTTATGGATCCATAATTGTGCAGTTATTGAGTCCAGCCATTTACGTACTCACTGTTTTCTTGCATGTTTTTCAACCAGATACACGTCGGATTTAGCAAGTCGTTCATCAGCGTAATCATCGGCGATTGTAAATATTTCAGTGCTCCATCGGTGTGTAATTCAAAATTGTCTTAAATTTGCTCACGCGTACCGCATCTCCCACTTTGAATCGTGCCGGCAATTTTACATGACTATACACCGTTGTTAAGAGCTTAGCGGCGTTTGTTGGTGTAACGTCAATTGGTCGCATACCAATAGTTCGATGCTTTCGCGTTGTACTTTGATACGAGATGTTGAATCGAATCGATCCATTTGTAATTTCCATTGAGGGTAAACATTTTCCACATGTTGTTTTTGAGCGTACGATTAAACCGCTCAACGACTGATGCTTTCATCACTGAATACGTTGAATAATGATTTATGCTGTATTTTGACAAAAGTTTTTGCACATTTGCGTTGTAAAATTCATATCCTATGTCCGTCTGCAAATCGGATACCTTCCGCCGTCTCGGATTATCTTCATCGCGTAGAAACCTCAGTTCCATTCTTGGTTTTGATATAGCCCACGCATGTCAGCCATCGATAACAGTGAGTATGTAATGGAAGCCTCTGTTATACCGCGTGTAAGGACGCATCTCGACCACGTCCGCTTGCCGTAGATCGTCGTATCCATGTACTATGACGCGTCTTCGGGAAAATGTCTTCTCGCCGGAGCATGCAATTCTTCCACAAGACGCCGTTTCTCAATACTGGGGCTTTCTCAGCCATGTGACTCGCCACTGATGCAAGACTTGGCATACACGTCTTATTAAACATCAAATCGACCTTCAAACGCCCCAACGTAACGTAACGTCAACGAACGTCCCAACGTCCCCACGTCCAAACGTCCCAACGTAACGTACGTACGAACGTAACGAACGTCAACGTCCCAACGTCCCAACGTCCCAACGTAACGTCCCAACGTCAACGTCCCAACGTACGTTCCAACGTACAACGTCCCCACGTTCCAACGTGTCGTCCAACGTCCAGCTATTGATGTATTTGATTTCGATTCGATAATACCTCTCCAATTGATTCAGCTGGTCTTTCAAGCTCTGAACATAATCTTGAAATATGATCATCTTCTTGTCGAATTCATCTTGTCGATTTTTATAATTGTCATGTTTTCTTGCAAGTACAGCTTGTTGATAGCATCGCCATCCTCTACGGGTGGTGCTACCCGTCGAATCTTGCGCGACATTGCATCGTAATTGGCACCAGCAATACAAAGAGCATTGTCGTACATAATTTCTGACTACTCCATTCCAGCGATAGTATGATTCCACTGTTAAACGATGACCCAAACTTGTTGATTGGCATTTTGATATCGATTGACAGCATCGTCAAAGTGCAGGCTAATTTATAAGATCTCGATAATCGATAACATCTCATTGTTATTGCATTGTGACCGACGCGAAGCCTCGAGCAGTCGAAGCCGATCTATGAGTTCGTTGGGATCGTTCCAATGAACATAATCAATCTTGTTGCTAGTTAATCTCATAGCTTGGTATGCCCTTTCCAACTTTTTATCTTTCAATAATGGCTTGATTAATTCTTTATTGCCAAATGTTTTACCATATGAATCATGTACTTATGCGCACTCGTGGTCAGCAGTATGTCCCTATATTTACGTTCATCAGCCTCAGTATAAATGTTGTCATCTGGAATTTTCTTAAATATCAATTCATAAAGGCCGGGCGTACCAGAATATCGTATGCCATCGATAATTATGTTATCGGCATTGACAACGTCAACACGTTTATTACCAAGCAACGGCCCATCACTGTCGAGATAAACACCGTACACATGAACAATACCATCCTTCACATCACCTCGTAATACAGGCGCGATGTATGACTCAGTGGACCTAGGTGATTCCCAACGTTTCTTCACCTTCCGACGTTTGCAGCCGACTTCGAACAGACGTCGAGAAACTGCTGACTTTCAAAACATCTTCGTTTGCTAAGCTTTTGGACTATCAGCATCTTCGTTCTTGTTGCCGGTACTGGCTTAATCGGTATAAGGTCATCAGATTCATATCGGTAAACTGATCTTGCTGAGCTTTTATTGTTGGTGCTGTCCTAATCGATGTAGAGACCGGTGTAGAGGTCATCGGATTCACATCGAGTAAACTGCTTAATCTAGGTATTTGTGATGGTTTTGGAAGATTTAGTGTTTAAATATCGCGTTAATTCGAAGCATATAGAATAGTAGAATATTCGTCAGGTATTGTTTTCTGCGTATGTAACCGAATCGAGACTGTTCGACTCTCGTGTCCGCTACGCGAAAACAAGACAGGTTATAAAAACTGTATACGGATTTCTTTGAAACATCACGCGATCGACGAAACTACGCGTGATTTCGAGCTCGTTTCCGCGCGTGTATAAAGAGAAGGTACGACAATAATAAGTTGGACGACGAATTCAAATTCGTCTAGCGCCGCTAGTCGATTCTAATTTACTAACCGTGCTGGGTCGTCCTCTTAACTTGAACCGGCAAACAATGGTTTCAAGACGTTCGAATTTGTCACTCGAACTTTCACGAAATTGTAAACGTGGGTTGGATGCGGTACGAGAACGGATGAATCATCCGGTACCGTCAATACTTGCAAAACCCGTTACAATTTAAAATCACGTAAACGTCGAAGTTCAAATCGGAACGGATTGTAAAACAATCTTTGAACTTCACAACCCGTTTACTATTTAAAATCGTAAACGTACAGGAAGTTCTACGGAACGGATTGTAAAACAATCCTATACCGTGAACTTCCACAAGTTCACTATAGCCGTAAACGTGAACAACAAGTTTAATACGGAACGGATTGAAACAATCTATACCGTGAACAACAAGTTCAATACGGACCATTGGAAAACAATCCTATACCGTGAACATACGTTCAATACGGAACGGGTTGTATCCCATTCCGCAGGACGTTCAATCAGACTGTATCATACTTCCAAGCCGTTTACCAATTAAACAGATTAGTCACACGACCATCCAAAGACTGTCTCGCAGGTTATAATCCGAGATTTCGTATTCAGCAGTTACGATCCATCAGCCTGAATACAGACAGGCTGTAATCAGAGGTCGTGTCCGAAGTATTCAGCAATGGCTATTCTGAAAAATGTAAAAGGAACACGGATCGCTGCAATCAGAGGTGGTGTTTAAGGTATCGATTGACTCTCGTATCTCTTGTATATCAAACGGTTCGGAACCCACAATCGAGGTGTATAAAATACCGTGGATTTACCACCTTCTAGTCGAAGTGTACAGTTTTAACGACGAACAGCAGAATACCTCAGATCGCCAGTCTAGTACGGTCACTGTGCGTAGGACGTTAATTCATCAAGCTACGTGGTGTCAGGCCAATGTAAGTCGACAAGGGCGCTGTTGGCACACCTGCATCACACGTGCCCGTACGCACGCAATAAGGTGGTACGACGGGTACGGTTGCAGCCTTACAACCTCCATTACCCTCTTACGATAGTCGAAATGCAGTCGGGAAAGAAACGAGGTTGAATCTCGTAAATGCAATCAGCTGTCCGGTTTAAAGGGAACGCACACAAACATATACAGTCCACTAGCTTAGCTGCGTAACGCGGCGGCTGTCGCGAGTGCGACAAGCACAATCAGGAGCGTATTAACACGAGACGGAAATGACAAACGTTACCGAATTTACATCTCGTTCCGTCTCTTTGTTTCAGAACAGCGTGACGCGAGCACACGCCAGACGCCAGTCAGACAGGCGATGTCGCGTATAATCTAATTAAGACAGGCTGTTCGCATTTAAAGGTCCACAATAAACGACGACGTCGAACTCTTTCGACGACGGAATTATATATAACGTGTGACATACTTTTCCATCCTCTATTCCCTCGTGATCCGACCCGTTAGACGAGGTTCTCAAATCAGTGTTTGAGCCCTCCACATTCTAACATTTAGATAAATGTGATTGTGTTTATCCGATTCCTTGATATTTGACGTGAACAATGGCTCGCTTCCGATATCTCTATTATTGTAAACATCATAATTTTAACGTGTTGTTGGCAATTGCCTTCAAGGCTCAGTAACAGGCTTAAAGTGCAGGTGAGCTGCGCATGTTGGAACACTGCTTTGTCAACGTATAGGAAGTAACTGGACATGTTACGATATTGCAAAATCATTAAATCCATAGCGACCATTCCAAATGCACTGTCTTTGTCAATCACTACAAATCCATATTTTCTTGCCAGCAGGCGGTACAATGTGCAGAAATTCTCAAATGACATGTCGGTGTTTACATGATCGTTGTACACATGTTTCAGATTAGTACCATCTTGTTTGAACATGATCAGCGGTTCGTTGTCGCGTATCAGATGCTTCGGTCGCGTATGTTTGACAAAGATAGAACAGTCAACGTCCAGTGCCTACCCATTGCAAAGTATTCTCTTACCGTGTTTTGCTTATCATGCCACATCATCAAAGATATGGAATTCGGAAGTGCCTCGATCGTCGGAACGAAGTCACTGTTACTCGAAAATGAAAAATAAACAATAACGTCAAACGATGAGACAATATTTTCTAAATAGTAATATTACGGTTGTTGTAACGATTTCGAGTACGTATATGCTAAACGAACGCCGTACGGACTTTCTAACAAACTAATCAACACGTTCGTTTTACCACAATTCGATGGACCGCAGATTATACCGCGTATTCGGCAGCATATTTCCATGTTTGCGCACCTCTTTCTCAGACTGTGTCTTTGTCTACATTAGTCACTTTGATCATAGGTGATTGGCGTATGAACTGCATATTTTATCGAGGTGCTATACGAATGAAGATCCAATCAGAGCTGGTCTATTTATAGCGATGCATAGAGCTGGAACGATCAGTGATCAAATATAGCCTGTCGAGTCAGCAGAATGCGCATTGACAGTTCACCACCATGATAAACAACTGTGGCGAATGTCAACAAATGAAAAAGGTCTATTAAATCGCGTTATAAACACATTGATTGAATTACATATTCCAGGTTATCAGTATTGTGGTCTGGGACACATTTGAAACGCTTGCGAGGCGATCAAGGTATAAATCCGCTGGATGTCGCGTGCCGCGAGCATGATATGCGTATTCACAAAATAACGATCTCGGCAAACGACACGCGGCCGACAACATTAGCAGCGAAAGCGCACGCATTACCGCAGAGATTCCAGTCTCAATGGCTGCCGCTACAACCGTTTGGGCGGCTATGAAGGCTAAGACAAAATTCGGTATGGGTGAAAAAGAAAAGAAGAGTGGTTCGAAGAAACGAATACTTCCAATGGCAAAACGTGGACCGATTTTACCAGGTTCTCGGCTCATTGGTCGGAGGCAGGAGTCGCGAGCTGTGAACGATAAGAAGGCAATGCAGCGTCAGCTGGAAGAAATGAAACGTCACAATCTCGCCATGGAAGGTCATGGACTTTATCTCGCGCCGTACAAACGCGGGCGAGTCTCAAAGAAAAAAACGTCAAAATTAAAATGCCTGAAGGCGTAACCACCAACATACAATACAGCAACTCGCAAAGCGCATGCGTATTCCATATTTCAGAGGTATTATTATGCGCAATACTTTACCAACAGATGGGAACGAGGCGGAATCGTAAATTTGATACTGTTGAAGGACCAGGTACTCATTGGGTGGCGTATGAAACGGGAACATGTTCCATATATTTTGATAGTTTGCAATCTTCAGCCGCCGAGGAAGTGATACAATATTTGAAGAATACGTAATCAGTATAATCCATGTCTTATCAGCCATAATCGAAGCAATTGTGGACAGCTATGTTTACAGTTTCAGTCGGTTGACAATCAATTTAAGGGTAGTCATTGCTCACCTAACTCCAGTATCCGTTTGAACATGTCGCTGACGCTAACGCTCACCGGTCAAAGTAGCATTCTCGCAGTAAGCTATTTTCCAGCCATCGATTTGGGCAATGGTGATTATGAGCTCAGTCTTATGGACTTTGAGACTTATTACACTATACCGAATATAAATTTGTCGAATAATAAATTTTACTATGATAACGATGATAAGGAAATCATTATTCCCGAGGGATCTTATGAGCTGGACGACATTCGCATGTATTTGCAACGATCGCTTTCACAGGGTAATGAAGGTATGATGCTTAGAGCCAACAACAATACTATAAATCAATGTGATTACAGCATAAATTTTCCAATACTATCGGCTCGTTGCTGGGGTTTTCGACGAATCGGGTGCTACAACCGCGGAAATATCGGATGCACCAATCAATATAATGAACGTAAATATTATTCGCATTGAATGCAACGTGACGGCTGGTGCTTACAGCAATAACAAGTGCGTGCCACGATACATGAGTTTTCGCCTACCGTTCCACCTGGATAAGATATCGGAAAGACCAGCACAGATCATTTACCTCCCAATCACTGCGCGAAGCATTTCGATTTAACGATTCGCGTTGCGGACCAAGACGTCAATTGCTCGATTTTCGAGGGAACAGATCACCGTTCGACTGCATGTACGGAGACAACGGCTGTAGTACGAGATCCTTGTGCTGAACGAAGCGGAGAAGGTGAAACAGACAACACGAGAAAACAAAGAAGACAATTCAATCGTCGGCACACCTCACTGTATCGAATATTGACTGTCTAAAACCATCAGGCGAGAAGGCTGAATCACCCGCGAAACTCAACCCATCGAATATTGAATTTCTGAAATCGTTGGGTTTTGTTGTACAAAAATGGCTAATATCTTAAACATTGGATCGTCTTTGACGACAGCATCGTCAAGATGGAACTCATACGTATAACCCATACGCCAACACAACGTTTGGACACAGCGATGAGATACGAATACCTATATAACAGCAGGATTTATGCACGTTGCCAAGCGAGCTTTCTATACGTTGAAGGAAGATTCACAGTAAAGCCAAACAAGGAGTTGGAAGCATATCTCGAAATAATTGTGTTGCGTTTATGTTTGATGAAATTCGATATGAACTCAATGGTGTGAGATCGATCGTAACAGAAACGTTGGAAAACAAGTACCATCAAAACCTTCGTGTCATCAACATTTGATAAATCGCTAATTTTACGGAATGCAGGATGGGTCACATAGTCAAACATACCGACAGGTTACTTTAATACCGCTAAACATTTGTTGGGTTTTGCGAAGATTACAAGCGTATAGTAATCAATGCTCGTCATGAGCTCATTCTTATACGCGCTCGCAGCGATAACAACAGCGTCGTTGCAAATTCCACGCTGGAGCCAGAGATCGAATTACTAAAGATACAGTGGCGAATGCCTCGCATTATACTGAACGATACGAATAAACTATCGATGTTGCGGATTTTGGAAAACGGGCAATACCTAAGCATGAGTTTTCGTTCGTGGACTGTACAGTACCCATTATTGCAAAGTACAACTAAACATTCGTGGGCCGTTAAAACTGCAACTCAGCTGGAGAAACCGCGAGATGTAATTTTTGGACTGCAGACTGGTCGAAAGAACATCATGTCTCAAGATGCAATTCGATGCATGCTGACCAACGTGAAACTTTATCTAAACTCTGACTTTTATCCATACGATGACATGAATCTCGATTTTGATAAAAACAGATATGCTATTCGATATGTATGCACGTTTTCGTAAAGCTACGGATTCGACTGTTACGAAACGCTTCAGAGACAACTCGTTGTATGGACCATTTGTAGTAATCGATTGCACGCGACAGAACGAATCAATCAAGAGCGCAACCGTAGATGTGCGAATAGAATTTGATTGTAACGTACCAGCAAATACTACTGCGTATTGTCTTAGATGATCGTGTCGTCGAATATTGTCCACTGTCCAACGTTGTGCACAGAATCACATAAATTGCAGCATCAGCAGTATCTGTAGTATTTAAGAGCTGGACACATCATATTGCGGTATAGTTTCAAAGATATTGTTGGGATGGTACCAACGTTTGTTGACATACAAGGATTCTTCCACAACGACAAGTTTGTCGTAAAGGAAGTTGCAGTGCTGAAGGAAGCATTATCGCACACTATATATTCCAAAGACCATTTAGCGTTGTCTGTAGCCGACAAATCCAAGCTGCTTGGGTGACGAAGAACGTCCATGGATTGTCATGGAATGAGGATGGTTTCGTTCCACGAAGCTGATTACAGCGGCAGTTGTGGGTGTCAAGTACTCTCGTATATGTGAAAGGATCCCAAAAACGAGACTGGTTGGTAGATTTGGTGGAGGAACATGTGCCAATCGAGACCATGGATGTTGTATATGAAGATATCGGGCGTTTAGAAGAACTTGATAGCGATAATACATTTCGATGTAGCATCCATGAGGATTGTTTCCAGATTTGTGCATTACAAAATGTATTCAAATTATATAATTGGTGGTTAAAAATCAGAAATAAATGTATTTTTAAAACAATTTACATCATTAAAAAGAGATCTAATGTTCTTTCCCTCCTTCGTACACGGTCCAGCCTTAGATTTATATGAGGAGAGACGAATGTGGAAGACGTAAATCGTTTGTTTTCAATTGTATTTTCACGCCGTCGTGTTTCGACGGCTCCGTTTATTTAAAAAATAAGAACGAGAAAATAAACAAAGAATAAACAAAACGAAAAAGAAACTTGTTGATAATTTAATGAACATAAAATAACATCAGAACGAAAAATTTGAATAAAAGAGAAATGTAGGCCGTTTGCCGATATTAAAAATTAAAGTAATCGCCTCGTCTTCTGGCGGATCGTCGGCTGGCGTCAGTCTTCTCTGTAACAAAAAGGACGGAACTTGGTGTAAACACACGGTAACGTTAGTCACGCTTTCCGTCTCGTTCTGACGTTCTCGCGCTCCTAGCTGTGCTTGTCGCACTCAGGAGCGGGATTCTCTGCCGCTGCGTTACGCGGCGAAACAGGTGGACTGTATATGTTTACGTTCCTTTTAAATTCGGAAACGTTTAATTGCAGTTTTAGAATAAGGAAGGCGAGATTCACCTCGACTCTTCCGATACTGCGAGGTCTCGACCGTCGTAGGAAAGGGCAACAGATGGAGGTTGTAAGGCTCCAAATGTTGTCAAATCCTCAGTTTCTTACCGTCCTCAATCCCGTATGTATACGGGTGAGATCGTACCTTTTGGCGTGTATGAACGACTTACTGTTTGGTACGGTTCTCACTATAGCAAGTCAAGCGGTATTCTACACACAGTGTCCCACACTGGTGATTATGGAATACCGCTCTCGCAGTTCGCCGGGCAGAAACACCGACTCGAGGGGGTAAGTCCACCCACGGAAAATACCACGAAGGCCCGTACTGGTGGAGTTTTTGACCGTTCGACAGTCAAGGGAGGTTCGAGATTGAACTCGATACCTCGGACACGACCGTTGTTTCCAACGATACGTATCTTAATTCAGTCTTAGGTGGGCGTGGCCACAGCTGAATTGAAAAAACCTCGTTTCCTCGGACACGACCGTTGTTCCCAACGATACGTGTCTTTTCTCAGGCTTAGGTGGTTTTCAACCACTGCTGAACCAGAACTTTCGGATATATCCCACGAGATTTTATTTAATTAATCACAGTCTTTTTCCAGGTGGTATCCCAACCTGTTTGAAACGGCTGCGGAAGTGTCGTCGGAACCGGATGGTATCCCAATCCGTTTTACACTTCACTTCCTTGCGTTTTGACTCTTTAGAACAATTCGAACTAAAACGTGTAACTGGAAGTATTGGCGTTACCGGATAGAATCCCTTATCCGTTCTCGCACTAGACTTCTTCACCACGTTTATAGTTCTATCGAAAGATCGACACACGCGACACGATTCGATTTACTTGGAAAATTACGGGAGGAGCGAGGTCGGATACCCTTCCGCTCTTGACCGGTTCCAAATTAAGAGTGACGATCCAGCACGGTTAGTCAAATTCGGAGGGGAGAATCTCCGACTAGCGGCGCTGTAGACGAATTTGAATTCGTCTTTGTCCAACTTATTATTGTCGTACCTTCTCTTTATACACGCGCCGAAACGTTAGCTCGAAATCACGCGTAGTTTCGTCGATCGCGTGATGTTTCGAAGAAATCCGTATGTGACAGATTTTATAACCTGCCTTGTTTTCGCGTAGCGGACACGAGAGTCGAACAGTCTCGAGTCGGTTACATACGCAGAAAACAATACCGGGTGACGAATAATATTATACTATTCTTATATGCTTAGAATTAACGCGATATTTAAACATACCGCCCCCCTTGCACGGTCCTTGCAATAATCCTGAGGAGCGGTAATTCGCGTTCACGTTTGATCGACTTTAGAGAAGGTCGACATACACTTAATTATGGAAAATTAAGGTACTTACATTCACGTCGTGCGAGGGCCCGTCTGCCCTCCAATATCTGGAGGTTGGTGATGACCACCTTGTGCAGTGCCGTCGCATCCACTCTGGTTCGGCCGGCTGGCCGTTGTCCCCTTTGCCGTCGCGTGAACGTCTGTTATCGACAGCGACTCTTCTATGGGCAATTTACACAGACGCGTAATTGGTCGTGTGTAGGTGGATGTGGCTGTGCGTACTTTAACCACTCGTACGTGCCTATCCTTGCCCGGGAAAATTTCCTCAATTCTTCCCATTTCCCATTGATTCGGGGGGAGAAGAGGGTTTTGGATTAAAACCAAATCGTTCGGTTTTAACTGCACTTGGGCGGTACGCCACTTATAGCGTTTCTGGAGGTGCGTGAGATAATCACGCGTCCAATGCCTCCAGAGTTGCTCGTGGAATTTCTGAATAGCTCTCCATCGCGTAAGCCGCGAGATATTTTCATTTTCCACTGACTCTACCGGAAGTGCATTTATCGGGCATCCGATTAAAAAATGGCCCGGTGTGAGAGGCGCATAATCCTCTGGACAATCACTTAGAGCGGCGATCGGTCGCGAATTTAGACTCGCCTCGATTTTGCAAAGTAAAGTCTGCATTTCCTCGCTCGTGGGAGTGAAATTGCCAAGAATGCGTTTTAGGTGATGTTTCACCGATTTCACACCGGCTTCCTGCATACCGCTAAAATGCGGTGCACTAGGTGGATTGAATTTCCATAATACCCTTCTGGCCGCACGTATCGCGCATTTCTCGTGTGTTATACACGATATTGAAATGCTCTCTCAATTCTCGATCCGCTCCGACGAAATTTGTTCCGTTGTCACTGAACACGCAGGACGGAACTCCGCGGCGAGCGATGAATCGGTCAAGGGCAGCCAAGAAAGCACTCGTCGTGTAATCGTGCACGAGTTCGATATGTACGGCTCTTGTAGCGAAACAAACGAATACCGCTATGTACGCTTTATGAGCCGTTTTCCCTCGACCGGCGGAGTCGCGGACTCGATA
Organism: Colletes collaris; assembly: GCA_030068185.1. NCBI lineage: Eukaryota > Metazoa > Arthropoda > Insecta > Hymenoptera > Colletidae > Colletes > Colletes collaris. The sequence continues at coordinate 6,308 of JASGYR010000156.1, read as the reverse complement.
AGGTCCCGCGTAATCTACTCCGCAATTCGAGAAGGTCGTGCCGCGCGGGTGCGTTCGGAATTAAATCCTGCATTATCTGCGTGGATGCGGTTGCATTCCATCTCGCGCAGCGCATGCAATTATGGATAACCGTACGCGTCGCGTTACGACATCCGATGATCCAGAATTTCTGTCTCACCGTGTACATGGTTAATTGCAAACCCCGTGCAGCGTATCCGCATGACATTGCCTTATTATCATGTTCGAAACATGGTGTTTTGGCAGAATTATCGGGTGTTTGGTTTCCCATGCAAGTGCCGCATTCTCCAACCTTCCACCCACTCTTATGACGTCCTTGTCGTCGAGGAAGGGGTTTAGGCCTTTTAATGGAGACGTTGCAGGGATTTCACGGTGCCCTTTCAGGCACTGGTATTCATCTGCGAAATGCGTGCGTTGCAAGTAGCGTGCAATTCTTTCCGTTGCACGCTGCATTTCGGATGCGTCGACAACTTTGGTGTCGAAAGACCGACGCTCTCCGTCCCTCCTTTCGGAACCGAAGGCAGTAGGCGGTTACGCGGAGTAGCTTACTCCATCAGGAAAATCGAAATACAAAGTCCCATTCTTTTTCGGAGTTGCTACTAGCGTATGTGAGACGCGTTTTCCCTCTTCCGTTTCAATCGAAGCGGGCATTTTTGGCCAATATTCTTCCGCCTGTCGAAGCCACGGTGGGCCGGAAATCAAAGTTCGAATTAAGTTCCGCAGCTTCCACTCCTCGCGAATTTAAATCTGCGGGATTTGAGCGTGTGGGAACATGACGCCATTCGGCGTTCGGAAGCATCGTCTGGATTTTTGATACACGGTTGGCGATCACCACCTTCCATGTCGACGCATGTTTTTCCAGCCAAGCGAGTGCAATCGTAGAATCTGTCCAGCAGATTATGCGATCCAGTTTCAGTGCAATGGACCGCTTTACGTGCATCACAAGCTCTGAGAGAGTACTGCCCCGTTTAATTCTAATACGGGTATGGACTGCGTTTTGATCAGCGCCACCCGCGTTTTGCCATTACCAATGTCGTAAAGACGTCATTGTTTGTCGTCGTCACGCGTAAATACGTGACGGCGGAGTAGGCGGCGAGGAGGCGTCGCAGAATCCATGCAACTCCACGGATACGGTATCGTTTCCGTAACGTATCCATCTGGGAAATTTTAATTCCTTCAAGCTGTTCCAATCCGCGCAAAACGTATTCCATGTTCTCTGCGTGTCCGCGGAGACTTGGTCATCCACTGGATTTTCTCCAGCCACTGGGACTGCATCAAAATTTTCGCGCGTATTACCACTGGTGATAACCAGCCGAGTGGATCGAACAGCTTGGCAATTTCCGAAAACAGATTTCTCTTTGTCATCGGTAACGCCGATGGTTGAAATCGTTGGAGATCGAAATAAAAATAATCTCCAGTCGGTATCCATCGTAGACCGAGCACTTTTAGTTCGGAATCCTCGAACACGGTGAGGTCTACGGCGTGGGAGTGAGCGCTTTGGGGAATATTTCGCAATAATTGCTGCGAATTTCCTGCCCATTTTCTCAATTTAAACCCACCTCCTTGCAGGAGCTCGCATACTTGCGTGCGGATTTTCTCCAGCAAAGGTTTTCCGGCGCTCCCAAAATACGTCATCGACGTAAATGTCCTTCTCGAGAATCGGAGCGGCCAAGGGAATTTTCCTCCATCCTGCTCTTTTAATTCGAGAAGGGTACGCATCGATAAGTACGGAGCACAAGCCGTTCCGTATGTGACGGTATTTAACTCGAACGTTTTTAACTGTTCGGTTTCGGGTGCACTCAAACGATACATTGGAATCGACGATCCTGTGGGGCCACTAGAATTTGTCGAAACATTTTCTCAATGTCGGCCACCAGCACGTATTCATACAAACGCCATCTCGTTAATACCGAGGTAATATCGTTTTGCAGTTTTGGACCTACGTGCAGGATGTCGTTTGAGTGACCTCCCGCCGTCCTACAGGTTGCGTTGAATACAACACGCAGTTTTGTCGTCGTACTGTCCGTACGAACAACCGCTCTATGTGGTATATAGAGTCTGGAACGATCAATCGGCTCGATACGAGTCATGTGACCTTGCGACTCATACTCGTTTAAAAACTCCGAGTATTCTTCACCGAGGTCGGGTTCGTGTCAAGTTTCTGACGCAACCTGGTGGAGCCGAAACCGCTATGTGGAACGACTTTCCTATCGTTACCTCCGGTTTCGGACAATTAAACGGGAGTACTTGAAACCTCCCGGTTTTATTTCGGACGACGGTTTTCTTATAGAATGCCTCGCATTCTTCCTCTGACTTTGTACGCACAGAGGTCGCGGGAATTTCCTCCATTTCCCAGAATTTTCGAATCGCTTGATCCAGCGATTCGAGCACGGATGTAGCGTCCGTACTGGATTCTGGCTTTTCCCTACTGCATTTGTCGGCCGGAAATTACCCAGCCGAACGCAGTTTCTTGGGCTATCGGACCCTCCGCGTTTATGCGACGGAATCCCGGTCGCATAATTTGTGCGTATAAGTCAGCCCCGATCAGAACTTCAATAGTTTGATCGGTCGTGAGGTCGGGGTCGGCGAGAGGTAGGTCCTGGAACGCTTCGTATCCGAGCGTTTCCAAGGACTCTGGTGCGTAGGTCGTGATTCGCGGCACGACGTACGCGTCGACCATGCAGGTCGGTTTTCTACCTTCTCTCGCACACAGATTCATCCCGACACTGTACTTGATCGTTTGGGTTCGATCTCCTCCCAAACCCGTGACCGTGGCTGGAGTTTTCCTTCGAGCGAGTTGGAGGTCATTCACCAAACTCGCAGAAATGAAGGACGTTTCTGAACCTTGATCTAGCAGTGCGCGCACGATTCGCGACGCACCGTATTTTCCGAACACTCGCACTCGAGCCGTGGCTAACAACACGGGCCTCGGTACACCTGTACCGAACGTCGTACAATGTGACGTTGCGGCTTGTGTTGTGTTCGTATTACGCGAGGTTCTGGATTTCGATCTGAATCTTACAGACCGACGAGCCGGGGCCGTTCCGCCCTTTTCCTCACCATTACCATGCTCGGTTTTCGGTCTGTTTTAGGCTCTTTACTTGTTCCGAAGTGCAGCAGGGTATTGTGTCGCCCGTTGCACTTCATGCAGACTATGGGGTCTGTGCAGTTAGTTCCGCAGTGGTTGGCGCCCAGACACTGTATGCACCACCCACGATTTCTTATATATTGACTGCGCTTGTGTGGAGTCAATTGCAGAAAAATTTCGCACCTCGTCATATGGTGCGGTCCGGTACAGACTCTGCACGCATTCATTGACGCAGCCCCTTCTAGTCTTTTTTCACTGCTACGGCCACGAGGCGGTTCCGCCCCTTGGTTGTCCTTGACAACATTGTGGCTGCGCACGTGTCTCGAGTCGATCTCGATTCCCGAGTCGAGCTTCGACTACGTGCGTTATTATGTGTAGCAGATGCAATGGCCGCCCCCGTCGCTTCTCATCAATGGAGAGCCGTGCGCGGGAGTGCATCTCGATGAACCGTCGCACGTCCACAAACGTGGGGTATTACGTCGAGAGGTTCAACGTTTTATGCCATTCGAGCTCAAGCGCTGGCGAGAATTTTTCTTCGCCCAGTGCGCGAGCAACCAGTCCCGCTGCTGTTCGGGCGTGCCCTTTTTATCAAGGGCGGCGAGCGCCTGGGTGCAACCTACGGTGATCTGCTGCATACTAGCCAGATCACCGGTATCGATTGGTTTTGTAAACAGGAGCTTATCCAGCAGTTTTCCTGTGACTAGGCGTGGGAGACCGAAAGTGTTTTTTAACTTCGTCCACGCCACGGAGAAATTCCGACCAACGATTTCGATCGAAGCAATGCATGCCAGCGCTGGCCCCTCTAGACAGGCATTTAGATAGTGCAATCTCTGCACATCCGACAGCGCTGCATTTCGTACGACTCCGGAGGTGAACAGGTCCTCGAAATGTTCCCATTCCTGAGGATCCCCTCCGAACTTTGGTAGTCGTTGCTTCGGGAGCTCGATCGGTATGTCACATTGAACTTCCGACTTTGCTGGTTTCACCTCAGCGCTCAGTCGGCCAAGTTCAGTGAGAACGAAATCCTGGAAATCCTGGAAGTCGTCTTCAGCACTCCTCATGTAATTCAGCTTGAAGAGGTCATGCGACACTCTTTCTGCTGGAGGAATTTGTTTACGCACGCTTGCATACCTGGTGCGTATTTCACGCCAGGTTTCCTTGCCGTGCTCGAGCTTTTCCTCAAGCAGTCGCTCTGAGTATTTCGCTCGTCCTAATTTTCTTAGGTTTGATGATAGCCGCTTCAGCTGACCACATAGATCGACTAAGTCTTCGATCTCGTCATCGAGATCGATTTCGATGGATTGCTGTGATACGGCCATATTGCGTGTTTTCCGAGGATTAAACCGCTCGAATTATCTCTTACGTGGGTATCCCTCACGTGTAAGAACGCACACCTTTTCCTGGTCTGCTCAACCTCGTTAATTATCCGGCTCGAAGGACCTTTTGTTAGATTATGGAGGTCTCAAATGTTTTTTTGAGAGCCGCGTCTAACGGGTGTCCGGATTACGAGGGAGTAGGACGTAAGGAAAAGTAAATCGTTTGTTTTCAATTGTATTTTCACGCCGTCGTGTTTCGACGGCGCCGTTTATTTAAAAAATAAGAACGAGAAAATAAACAAAGAATAAGCAAAACGAAAAGAAACTTGTTGATAATTTAATGAACATAAAATAACATCAGAACGAAAAATTTGAATAAAAGAGAAATGTAGGCCGTTTGCCGATATTAAAAATTAAAGTAATCGCCTCGTCTTCTTGCGTATCGTCGGCTGGCGTCAGTCTTCTCTGTTACAATAAGGACGGAACTTGGTGTAAACACACGGTAACGTTAGTCACGCTTTCCGTCTCGTTCTGACGTTCTCGCGCTCCTAGCTGTGCTTGTCGCACTCAGGAGCGGGGATTCTCTGCCGCTGCGTTACGCGGCGAAACAGGTGGACTGTATATGTTTACGTTCCTTTTAAATTCGGAAACGTTTAATTGCGAGGTCTCGACCGTCGTAGGAAAGGGCAACAGATGGAGGTTGTAAGGCTCCAAATGTTGTCAAATCCTCGGTTTCTTACCGTCCTCAATCCCGTATGTATACGGAGTGAGATCGTACCTTTTTGGCGTGTATGAACGACTTACTGTTTGGTACGGTTCTCACTATAGCAAGTCAAGCGGTATTCTACACACAGTGTCCCACACTGGTGATTATGGAATACCGCTCTATTCGCCGGGCAGAAACACCGACTCGAGGGGTAAGTCCACCCACGGAAAATACCACGAAGGCCCGTACTGGTGGAGTTTTTGACCGTTCGACAGTCAAGGGAGGTTCGAGATTGAACTCGATACCTCGGACACGACCGTTGTTTCCAACGATACGTATCTTAATTCAGTCTTAGGTGGGCGTGGCCACAGCTGAATTGAAAAAACCTCGTTTCCTCGGACACGACCGTTGTTCCCAACGATACGTGTCTTTTCTCAGGCTTAGGTGGTTTTCAACCACTGCTGAACCAGAACTTTCGGATATAACCCACGAGATTTTATTTAATTAATCACAGTCTTTTTCCAGGTGGTATCCCAACCTGTTTGAAACGGCTGCGGAAGTGTCGTCGGAACCGGATGGTATCCCAATCCGTTTTACACTTCACTTCCTTGCGTTTTGACTCTTTAGAACAATTCGAACTAAAACGTGTAACTGGAAGTATTGGCGTTACCGGATAGAATCCCTTATCCGTTCTCGCACTAGACTTCTTCACCACGTTTATAGTTCTATCGAAAGATCGACACACGCGACACGATTCGATTTACTTGGAAAATTACGGGAGGAGCGAGGTCGGATACCCTTCCGCTCTTGACCGGTTCCAAATTAAGAGTGACGATCCAGCACGGTTAGTCAAATTCGGAGGGGAGAATCTCCGACTAGCGGCGCTGTAGACGAATTTGAATTCGTCTTTGTCCAACTTATTATTGTCGTACCTTCTCTTTATACACGCGCCGAAACGTTAGCTCGAAATCACGCGTAGTTTCGTCGATCGCGTGATGTTTCGAAGAAATCCGTATGTGACAGTTTTATAACCTGCCTTGTTTTCGCGTAGCGAACACGAAGTCGAACAGTCTCGAGTCGGTTACATACGCAGAAAACAATACCGGGTGACGAATAATATTCTACTATTCTTATATGCTTCGAATTAACGCGATATTTAAACAGTATTTTTTAAACAATT